>LGSN01000013.1:0-127762 GCA_001314375.1 Phytophthora podocarpi
TATGCGGAAGACATCACGCGAGTACGAAAGGAGTATGACACGCAGCAGGAGCTACTGAAAAAGGCAGAAACAGAGATAGCAGAGGAAGACGAAAAGCGAAGTCGGACGAACAGTATTTCCCAAGGCAGCGTTGTCGTAAGCTTGGCGTCACATCCGCGCGACTTGTTCAAGGCGCTTTCGACAGCGCAAGGAGACATCCTAAAATTGCGCAGAGCGTCGCAACGCTCGTCAGCGCTGCAGACTGACCGTTTGCTGACGCTGACAACCCATTTGGGCCACATGTCCGAGGAGCTTTGTACCCTGCGTAAACGAAATCTAGCCGAACTCGAATTCTGGAAACTTGAGTGTGAGAAGCTCCAAAACACTAACAAGGCGTTAGAAGCAGAGCAACAGATTTACCGGAAGCAATTACAAGAAGCACAAGATAAAGACGAATCCGGAAATGCATCGTCGGGAGTCTGTTCGATGTGTGATAAACACAAGAAGAGACTATTGCAGATCTCAAATGAGCTATTAAACGGGTCACAAGCTTCAGAGGTTGAAGGGCCTGCTCCATCAGCGCTGACAGCGTCAGAACGAAATATCGTCAGCAATGTTTTACTGGATCTAGAGAGCATATACTCCGGGATGACCGCAGTAAAGCAGCAGCTAGCGCGTGAGTTGGTAGCCACGCACCTCGGCATCGTTCTGAGCCCACGTTCTTCTAGGCGGACCACGATAGCCCTCGCAAGCCCCGAGTCCAAGGTTATACGAGCGAACAACCAGAGTGGCAAAGATGGCAGTTCACCATTGTCGACAAAAAGTACAAGCGGCTCCCCCAGGAAAAGCTTTGCTGCTGTGAAGTCTTCAAAATCGAGTCACCAACTAAGGAAGACCGCAGAAGATCCCGACAGCAAGCAAAATGCAACCCAAAGTCCGACTCAGGCTCTTACAACGCCAACAAATACAGAGCGATCCACCGATCACACTGGAAATAGCGAGCCTTCTAGCTCCCAAGAGAGAATTTCTGGTACTTATCATCGGAAGACTCGGGTTCAAGAGATCCTGGACAGTGGTGGATTGTCGCTCAATAAACGTGGCCTAACAATCGACAAACAGATACCTGAAGTTCCTGAGATGGAAACTGCAACGGAAAATAATTCTGGCTCGGGACCCGAGAACAATGCAGACACGAGCGCAAATAATCCCGTCGCCCGCAGCTCATGCAACAAGACTTTTGATCAAAACGAGTACGACCCTCAAGATGATCCAGTGTCTGACGACGAAAACGACTCAACTTTTGAGGTGGAACTCCCGTTAATGGACTTCTCCAGCGATATCGAGCGCGACCCCGAGGTGATTCATCATCTTCGACTCTTGATCAACCAATGTGCTGCGGCAAAAGAACGGTTAGCGACCACGAGATGGCAATTCTTGGTGGGTCGTATGTTTTGTATGGCAGACGAGCAGCGACTAGACCAGGTAGCAGTTTTGCGAAGTGTTTCAGCAAGATAGATCGCTGTAAACTGACTGTGATGTGTATGTCTCAGTTGAAACTTATAGCCGGCAAGCGAGCAAAGATTCACCCCGATGGGACTCGCCATCCTGCTAGCCGCAGCATTAACGGTATGTGCGATATAATGGCAAAGATCGTTCAGCAGCGCAAAAGTACTCTGGTGACTGCCATGTCAGCTCAAGAAGTTTTACGCAGGGATCTCAAAAAGGCTCAAGCACACGTAAGTCGCAAAATTTGCTGTTTATACTTGTACTTCATTATGTCTCATGCTCTCCCAGAAACTCACCACGAAAACTATGACGCACTGTAGTTGATTCATGGTGTGGCAATGCTTCTGGATAATTTGAGTCGAAAAGGCAAACGGAAGATTGAGTTAAGCGAGCTGTTTTACCCAAGTCAAGGTGGCTCCCCTCGGAGAAGCCCAACAAGCAACCGACCGCTGTATCCGTCGACAAAAGTTCACTTGAATCACTTGCCGCAGACACAACAGATTCCGACGTCAACATTTCCAGCTATAGTTGGACCCCGTCATAATGAGCACTCGCGTCCAAGTAGCTCACGGAACAGCGGTGAACGGACTTCTGAAGGTTCACCGCACAGTGAAGGTTACAACCTTCCGGTATGACACTTATTGTGGTACTTTTGCTGTAGCAAGCACTAACGTTTGTGTTTTGTCACTCATTTGCTGCAGCATCGGCTCATTAAGTCTGCAGGACCACGGCCATTTACTTTAATTCATTCTTCAATTGGTACACTACAGGGATCGATGCCATTCCCTGGTCCAGCACATATCAGGAGTCTTCACGAACCAGAAGACAAAATGAGTAAACTCTCAACTTCTGAACCACAGCGCCCAGTACGACCCCATTCGTCCCCAGCCGGCCCACGATTCATGTCGCCCCGAGCATTCGACTTAGTTGCGTCGTATCGATCAGGGCAGATCGCTGAGTCGGAGGCGGAGACAGAAACGAGCTGTACATGACAATCCAAACTGTTACTTAGACTGCTCGTAGTTGCCAAGAGTTCCTCAAAATTGTTGGAAGCATTGTCTTGTCTATCAATCGTTCTTTGTGATGTGCTTTAGCCAACTGAACTGCCAGCTGAAATCCGCACCTTCAATTCAGAGCGCAACATGATGTTAGAGTACTGAGGATAGCCAAGTGAATCATACTGTCGCCTTACCATTGTGGTCCAACGAATTCTGGATCGTATAACATATCCACAAGAACAGATTAGACTGTACCATGCGTCGTTCACGGTCTAGTACGAAGGCTAGCTGATGTAGTGTTGAGATTCCAAGTGTTTTCTTGAGCAGGATTGACATAGCAATGAATGATAAAAGCTCCGTAAGACCCTAAATCGCAATATTACCGACCATTGCTGCGAGTGTCGTGCGATCTAACGTCCGAATTTGCGGATAGAAGACTCGATTTGATAGTTGAAACATTGCAATCGTGTAAGCGCCTACAAACACAGTGTTAGTATTATTGCTGGAATGTCAAAAAGATAGGAATGTTGTTGCAATCGAGCTTACTGTAAATGAACGGGATGATTACTTCAGTGAACTCGATCAGGGTGATGAATTCTGTCGTAAAAAGCACTTGAGCAGTTCTCTGCACGTATTCCATTCGCTGTTTCAACGGGAAAATACTTCGTAGGGACTTGGACACTCGCGGTTTAGCTGGGGATACTGCAGCTGCAGTCACAAAGGAAGTCGTTGGTGGTTTTGCTAGTATTGACATCGTCGGGAATATCGAGTGGGCAGACTTGAAATTCATCTCAACCCCTTCAGAAGTGGGATCAAGGTGCACTTTGGTAGACCTGCCGCTAGATGCGTTCGGATGAGGAGACCGAACCGAAAAATAACGAAGCGATACGTCTGCTCTCAGTTGAGCATCCTCGTCCAACATTTCCAGAGCGACCTCGACAAAATCCGCAGATTTAAGAGGGTGGTTCGCAGGGATCTTCTTAAGCAACGCGGTGATGTCAACCAGGAAGTGGTTTACATTTTTAATTGATATCCACGCAAGCGCAAAATCGACAAATGTTAGTGCCATCGTCGTACTAATCGACGTTGCGTTCTGCATTGAGCTGGCTACGTAAAGTGCATTGAAGACCTCAATGTTGAGAATGACAACCTGCGGCTTTAGATCATCTTTCGTTCCCAGGAAGAAGCTAATCCAGTTTTTCGTTGCAATCTTTACGATTGGAAGTAACAGAACGTAAAACGTTGAGCTGTAGAACTCACAGACCGAAAGCCGTAGAGTTATGCGGGATAGATAAAAGTCAGCACAACTTGGCAAGCAATCACCACGATGTAACTAAGCAACTCCTTGCGTAGCGCTGCTTCTCGCCTCAACTTTGTCCCAAAGAAGATTGCGAAACAAACCACGAGACCAGCAAACCAGATTGGGATTCCAACCACGAGCGTGAATGGCAGTGGAAACCCGATCACACTCGTCATAGCTAGCATGAAAGCAACAGCACCGGCGCTTGGGATAACTGAAAGACTGAGCGTTCGCATGGTTGTTAAACTCAAAATTGGTACCGTCAGATGAAGCTGCTCGAGAATGGCACGGGTCATAAGCGAAATTGTCAAATAGTTTCGACCCCAAAACAAATAGTTGGCTCGAGAACCTTCTTCAGTTGGAGCTAGGGGCACGCAGTCTATCAGCGTGAGGATAATGAGGCACGGAAAAGGTGCCATTACTACGAACAAACTGCCACGGAGAACGGAAGTTGAGTTGTGTACTCGGTCAAAAGTCTCATACGAGAGATTGAGTAGCTGCCATGAAGTTCCACTTGGAGATACATCCACACGTCAAAGATGCCCCTGCATAAGCGTTGTAGACCTCGCATTCTCTCTCTTCGTCACGTAATGAGAAAGCTTCACCCTCGAAACGTTCACACTTGAGGACAAGCTATTTTTCGTACTACAGCGACATGATCTAAATACGTCGGAACCCATAAGTGCCGTCGCCTCTTCTCAACTCGAGTCGAGCTTACTTCATCATCACCTCGAGCACCGAATAGTCAGTTCTTCAGTAGGAGATGCGGCAAGAAACTCGCCTCATTTTGCGGCGTCTGCGCACATTTAGTTCGACATTTCAAGCGGAGCTACGTGGACACTACTCTGTTGAGCGCATGAAAATTTGCAGCAGTACAGTCAGACTACTCCATCTCGATGGGCGATTTTCATTAGCGCAGTGGCGCCATTTCCGTGCCTGCTGATTCTTACGTTGATCGACTGCGCCCCGATAGCTCCACCCGAAGACGGTTCCAAGGCAAACTACTTGTTCTGGGCTCGAGATTTCCTCACAATTGCCCTCATGACGCGTGTTATCTTGGAACAATTTCGAATAAGTGTGCCGGGGCTACACATCAACTCTTTCCAAGTGGTTGCTATGCCCATTATCTCAAGTGGAGGAGCTGCATTATTCATGAGTGCTATGTCGAGCATCATTGGGTTCCCGTTACCATTTGCACTTGTCGTTGGAATTCCAGTGTGGTTTGTGGTACTCGTCGTGTGCTTCGTGTTGTTTTTGGTCGAATTTTAAGACGAAATCCGGTATTGTTCAAATATTTGCTGAGGTCGATTGTGGTGCTTATCTGTCAGGTGCTGCTGACATTTGTCTATCCAGCTTACCTCTATGGCTTCATCAGCGTTGAACCGTCAAACCAGAAGTTCTATGTCATGCTGCTCCCAGTTATCAAGATTATAGCCAAGAATTGGATCAGCTATTATCTTGGAAACAAGTACGACTTGATGCCTCAGATCATGATTTTCAACGTAGATGTCTTCAACGCACTGTACGTTTCCAGCTCGATGCAGAACTCACAGTCCATCACTACGATGCTGGAAATGATAGCGCTGGATGCACTACTCGGCTGGGTGTCAATCTCAGACATCAGTGATCTGGTGAAGGACGTGCTTAGGCTACGACGCAAAATACCCGCAGGACATCCGCTCAAAACTGCGAGTTTTATCGAAATCACCCTCCAGATCATTGAAGAAGATCCTCATGCGAGGGATCGACTAGTGATGCGTCGTTATAGCTCCTCAGCAATGGTCGTTAGACGTTGGAGTGGCCCCAGCATGAGCTATATGACCGCTCATCTTCAGTCTGGGTCGTCATCTACTAGCAGACAAGTGCTCCCAGTAGACTTACCAAACCCGACACTCCACACTACACCCGAAGTAAAAACGGCATCTCTGAGACTAGCACCAGTACAAAAGTCTCTCGGGAGTATTTTCTCGCCCAAGGAGCGTCAACGCTTTCTGCAACAAAGCGCGCGAGTTCTTTTCACGACGGAATTTGTCATTCTGGTTGAGTACACGGAAGTGATCGTGCTGTTCATCTACAGTGAGTATTTACTGGAATTATCTCCTTGTCGAGCTCTAATCTCACATTTTCTTTTTCTATTCACAGACATCTACACTGCGATGTTCTATCTGCCCAACCACGACTACTATCCGCAGATTTAATCGTTTAGTGACGCTGGGCTGGCAGATAATCTCGGCAGTATCGTGGCGTTTGGCGTTATTGAACTGGTTTCACTGTTGGTGATCGGGTTCATCATTCAGCGGATGCTTCGTATCTCGATGCTGCATCTGCTTTCGTTCGTACTTGACCGTAGTTGGCGAATGGTTCAGTCGAACTTGTTTTTGTGGATCTGCTACACTATCCAGAATTCGCTCGAGCACAATGGTACGTCGAATAGTCAAAAGTTACCAGACCACGGACATATTGTGTTGACGCTTGTTATGTCATTACAGGAGCCGACTTCAGCTTCTCATTTTCATGGCTTCGCTCAACTTAAACCAGTAGTTCGTTGGTCACTAGGTCACTAAGGACACGATGCAACCTAATCTTGCAACATGCCAGTGACTCTTCATTACCGTAAAGATTTTTTAGCAGCAGACACGATGGCAGTAGCTGCAGCCTCAGCACAACTTACGAGTGTCAGCCAGGTTCAAGATGCAGCGAGATTGTTAATGCAACCTCAGAGCACCCGTCGAGCATCCAAGTTGCCAAGTGTGCAAGTAGCACAAAGGATTTTACTGACTGAGCAGCAGCTCACAAAGGAGTTCGGAGTGGAGTTCTTCCCTTTTATCTCCTTTTCAGTCGTGTCGACGTCATTGACCATGCTCGACCTCTCTTTCAACGAACTGGACGACAAATTCTGGTTGCATTTTACTGACTTACAAGGAGCAGTGTGGCCAGCACTGAACACACTAAACCTTGCCAACAACCAGTGCGTTGTCCTACTGCCCTACAACACTATTAGCTACGTACACAGTGGACTAATTCTTCTTGTATTAATGTTGTGTAGATTTTCAGCTCGAGGACTTAAAACGATCGCAGCCTTTATTACGCGATGCCCTGGTCTTACAGAGCTTGATCTATCGCTCAATCTGCTGTGCGACGAGAACTCATCGTCCGACTGGATACTTCCGCTCATAAGAGCGCTAGATGAGAAGGACCGTGTGCACCTGCAAGTGCTGGACATGTCGTGCACGGGTATGACTGATTTGAACATCTCACAACTTGTTCAAACAGATTTCACCAAGTACATTACCAAGCTCTATCTCCGCTCAAATACACTGACTGATGAGGCAGCAATGACACTGGGGAACGCCTTGCAATGGATAGAACTGGAAGTGCTCTCGTTGCCAGGGAATACGATTGGAGACTGTGGTGCCGCCAGCCTCGCATTCGTGCTGGATCAAACCTCAGCGCTGCAGACTCTCGACCTTGAAGAGAACCAGGTGCGATAGTACACGAGGCAATACAGTCGTCAGCCATACACTTACACGCTTGTTGCTTTGCTGGCGCTGTCCACAGATCGGACAAGCTGGAATTACTTCATTTTTCCACGCGATTAACGGGATGCTAGCTCCTTTTCCGCTGCGCTATCTTCACCTCGGTGGCAACCCGTTCGCGCCCGAACTAGCGCTACACCAGATTCACACAAAACTGCACGAGAAGATAATTGAGACTCAACTGATGGCTGGCCTATCAACTACAGCAATGCTCAATTTCACCGGAAACAAGGTCAAGCGGGAGATTCTGATGGAATGCTGCTTAAGTGACTGCTATGTTCATATCGTGATGCGAACACTCCGAGCAGCGCCGAATTGGCAGGAGCTGGAAGTGCTTGACTTAAGCGGCAACGAGATTGGAGAGAAAGGTGCTTTTGACGTTGGTTTGTTCCTAGCGTTGCAGCCTCTGCTTCGAGTCCTCAACTTGTCCAACAACTTGATCACAGGTAAGAGACGGACTGTGTGGTGTGAAAACGAACGATTAATGCTCTGGAAACTCACAATCGGTGTGTATGACTCAGACAAAGCGATTGTTGGCCTTGCAGAAGGACTTGAGCCGAACGCAAAGCTTCAGGAATTGCTTCTTAACCACAACCAGATCACTGACGCCGGAGCCAAGCAACTCTACTTGAAGGCTTTCAAGGCGAACCAGCAGCGGCGTATACGGCTCAGCGTCGGGAATCCACTGACGTCTGAATGCAAGCTCATGCTCGCAGCAATTTCACAGGCTCACGACCTCCGGAAGAGGTTCGCTAAAGAGTTTGCGGATCAAGAACGACTGGATCTCAGTGGGAGGGCTTTGCGTCAGTACGGTGCTGCCGCCATTGTGGAGGAACTCACAGCAACACCCAACTCGAAGTGTCGGTGCCTTGATTTCTCACGAAACGGACTTGGTGACGAAGGAGCTCAGGTAGTTGCGCTTTTGCTGCGGACATACTCGCGACTCGAAGAGCTCGATATGAGCTTTAACGATATCGGCGACGACGGTGCTGTCGCATTGGCGGATGCACTAGCAGAAAATTCCACACTGGTGTCATTTTCACTGCACTCGGTGCTCGAAGGGTCCCAGACAAAGTCGAAGCTGCAGGAGAAGGGGCTATGTCACCTCGCGCGAGCTGTTCAAGGCCATAAAACACTAGCAAAACTCGATTTGAGAAACAACTTCACCTCCCCAGCGGTGGTTCGCGCATATGTGGAGATGCTGCACCGCAACCAAGGGATTCAAAAGTTCAACGGGACAAGTGCGGCAGTTTTCTTATCAAGATATGGTACATAAGTAGCAGCCAAAAGAGATACTCATGCGGGCGTTATTAGTTCTCCTGCCATGTTTGGCTCTATAAATTTAGTTGGGGGTCTTAATTCTCATTGCATTTCGTTCTGCGCTGAGTCAACGACACCCCCCTTCTGCAGGTCTTTCAGAAGAATGAGAAGTTTACATCGCATCTGGCGTCGAGCGTACAAGTTGTGCGTGAGCTTTCAAGTGGAATTACGCGGACATTATTCAGCCGATCGAATTCAACACTTTGATGAGTACTGCCACAAGACTCGTGCGCTTTGGGCTTTCTTGGTTTGTGTCGTGTCACCATTTCCATGTTTACTTGTCACTGCAATCGACTACGCCCCGATGGCCCACCTGAAGATGGCTCCAAAGCAAATTATATGTTTTGGGCTCGAGACTGCCTGGCCATCGCTCTCATGACTCGAGCGATTTTGGAGCAGTTCCGAGTGAGCATTCCAGGTCTACACATTAACGCACTCCAAGTTATCACGATGCCTATCATTGCTGGCGGAGGTGCTGTCGTATTTATGATCGCTATGTCAAGCGTAATCGGGTTTCCGCTACCGTTCGCACTCGTGGTTGGAATTCCGGTATGGTTCGTCGTGGTTCTCGTTTGTTTCATGTGCTGCTTTGGGCGAGTTTTAAGGAGAGATCCTGCGCTTTTTAAGGAGCTGAAGAGCAGCATCATTGTTCTCGTATGCCAAGTGCTTCTCACATTCGTATACCCAGCCTATCTGTACGGATTCATCCACGTACAACCATCAAACCAGAAGTTCTATCTGGTGCTACTTCCTATCATCAAGATTATCGCCAAAAACTGGATCAGCCACTTCTTAGGAACCAAGTACGATCTCATGCCGCAGATTATGATCTTCAACGTTGATGTATTCAACGCGCTCTACGTGTCCAGCTCGATGCAGAATTCAAACTCAATCAGCATGATGCTTTCGATGATTGGGCTGGATATTTTCCAGGCTTGGGTATCGATTTCTGACATCGGACATCTCATGAAATACGTTCTCCTGCTTCAACGCAAGATACCCGAAGAGCATCCATTGAAATCTGCTAGCTTCATCGAAATTGCTCAGCAGATTATTAAGGAAGACTCGCAAGCGAGAGCCAACCTTGTGCTACGTCGCTACAGCTCCGCTATTGCGATCTTGAAATTCCACGACAGAGACAGCGTTGATAGTGGTAGTTCCGTCGGTGCTTCTACTGATGTGACTCCAATGCCTAGCAGAAGCGTGTTGCCAGTGGCCACGACAGGTGCACCACTCCTTGTAGCTGCAGCGGAAACATTCACACCACTGCATCAAGATGATGAATCTTCTCGTCGGAATAGCCTCCTGGAAAAGGTTTTCTCGCCCAGGGAACGTCGACTATTTGTTCAGAAGACAGCTCAAGTGCCCTTTACGACTGAGTTCGTCATTCTCGTCGAGTACACGGAAGTTATTGTCCCATTCATCTTCTGTACGAGCCTTAGTGTTTGTTTGGCTTGCTGGTACTCTCGTTTGACATTATCCTAAATTTTTTTTGCAGGTATGTACACGATTGGCATGTTTTATCTTCCAAATCGCGCCTACTATTCCCAGCTGGAGGCACTCGATGAGGCTGGTCTTGGGAACAAACTCGGCACCGTCGTCAAGTTTGGAGCGGTGGAATTACTTTCACTCCTGGTGTTTGGCTTTATTTTACAGCGCAAATTTGGAATTTCGATGCTGCGACTACTTTCGTTCGTGCTCGACCGCAGTTGGAGAATTGTTCAAGCGAATCTATTCCTGTGGATCTTCTACACTGTCCAAAACTCGTTGGAACACAACGGTACGTGTGTGTGTGTGACTAGGAATTCATTTGTCCTTTTCAACAAATGTTCATGCTCACTTCATCGTGCCGATTTTTACGTGTAAAAGCGGACTTTAGCTGGTCATTTAGCTGGCTGAAAAGCAAGTAAATAAGGCACCAATAAACCCATTTTTGAATGTTACCCATTTTCAAATTAGGTAAAAGTCCACAAGATTTTATATGTTTGTATATGTTTTAACAAAATCGTGAATCTCACCTTTTTTATCCACAATAAAAACAAAAATGGTTCTTATACAAAATTTGTGCTTTAAAAAATAGTTTTTAATACAAATTTTGTGATTTAATCTCATCTATCATTTTACTGATGGCGTCGACTGCGCCAGCGCCGGAGCGCGGCTTCGAGTTCCGTCGCGACCTGGAGCAGCTCGTGCACGACGGCGTGTTGTCTTCTCGTCGCGATGCGCAGCGCGTCCGCTTCCGTCCGGGCGTCTTGGCCTCCTCGTCGCAGCCCGCGGACGTGCAGCTGCAGCAGCGCAGCAAGAAGAAGCTGGCGCGGGCCCTGCGCTCTCTACGCGAGGACTACGGAGCGTCTCTGGAGCTGAGCAAGGAGGCGCTGGCCTACTCGAATTCGCTGGAGGACGCGTTGAACTTCTTGGCGCTGCAGCACTCGAGCGACGAGCTGCCGCCGACGCTGCGGGCGCTGCCCACGGAGCTGCAGAGCGCCAAGGACGCGGACGAAGACAGCGGCGAGCTGCTGGCCGAGGTGAACGTTCGGGTGAAGGAGGTAGAACAGGTAGAACTGAAGGAGAAGGGGCCAGTCAAGAAGGTAGAGCAGGTGTTGCAGGGTTGGGACCAGGAGGAGGCGTCGGGCCAGGAGAAAAAGGAGGAGACGCCGTCTGGCCAGGAGAAAAAACAGGAGACAGTAAAGCAAACAGAAGCGCTGTCGTGGACGCAGCAGTATGTGCTGAATATGGCAGCACGAGAGGAGGAGCTAGCACGACGAGAGGAGGAGCTAGCACGACGAGAGGCTGAAGTGACTCCGGAGGAGCGGGAGTTGGAAGAGTTGGAGAAACGGTACACTGAGCTCGTGGCGGCCTCGAATCGCCTGAAGGAACGAAAGACCAAGAAGAAAGCCAAGAGTGGCGACAAACAGAAGACTCGCGAACTGAATGAGCAGGTGCAGGATACTCGACGTCAACTGCTGGCTCGTGGCTGGAAGGATCCGATGCAGCAGCAGCAGCAGCAGAGGAAAACGACCAAGAAGAAAGACACCAAGAAGGAAAAGGCCGAGAAAGAGTCATCGATCGCTAAGGAGAATGGTGCTGTTGTTCCCGGAAACAAAGACCCACCCACTTTATCTAACCACGCGATGGAAGATGCAGATAGCGAGCTACTGGCTTTGGCGCTCGGAATGACAGGGGAAGAGGAGGAACAAACAAATCAGGCTGAAAAGAAGGAGGCGCAGTTGAAGCAACAGGATAATGAGGGAAAGGGGGTGGAGGAACCCAGCCCTGCTGTTCAAGCAGAAGATAACGAGGATGATGGCGATGGTGGCTTGTTTGGGCTCTTGGAGGAGGCTGAGACTACTGTGGTGAGTGCTGAGGAGATTAAGAAGAGTGCAGCTGTCGACACGGCTGCTATTATTGCTGCCCAGGCAGCAGCTGATCTTGCAGCGTCAAAGGGTAAGAAGGGTAAAGCAGGCAAGAACAAGAAAGGCCGCAATATGCTGAAGGTCCAAGCGGCGGCAGCTCAAGCCGCTCAGGCGCAAGCTGCGGTGGCTGTGCCCTGGACGGGAAAGTCGCCGCGCGATCACCTGGAGCAGCACTGCCGCAAGAATGGTTTGCAAAAACCACAGTACAAGAAGTTGGCCCGTCCACCAGGCGGAGGACACTTGTACTCGGTGATTCTAGGCAACAAAACCCGTGGAAAACATGAGGTCACTGTGGGAGATGCCAGTGACGCAGCGCAAGGGTTTGATTCCATTTCAGATGCAAAGGATGCCGTAGCTACTAGCGCATTGTTCGAGCTAGCGTCGGATCTGCCACTCTATCGAGTGCTACCTCCGGTGTACCGTGACATGTGGCAGCAGTGGATCAAGGAGCGTCAAGAAACTGAGGCAGCAGCAGCAGCCGCTAATCGGGATGAACAGGACGAATTATTAAACGAGATCTTCAACACTCTCCCCGCGGAGATTGCTGAGAAGCGAGCTGTCGTAGAAGTACCAGCACCAGCGCCAAAGCATTCAGCCCCAGTTGTAAAGAAGGATGCTGAAGATACTGAAATTACACTGGAGGATTGGAGTGTCGACGACTGGGACGCTGACTTATCCGATGAGGAGAATACAAGTGTCAAGGAGTCTTCCGTGTCTACAAGTAGTGATATCACGACAGCTATGGGCGAGTTGGAGATAGAAGAAGAAAGCGAAAGTGATCGAAATGCCGCGTTGGAGCTGTCTCGCCAGCTACGAGAGCAGC
The DNA here is from genome assembly GCA_001314375.1 of Phytophthora podocarpi. NCBI lineage: Eukaryota > Oomycota > Peronosporomycetes > Peronosporales > Peronosporaceae > Phytophthora > Phytophthora podocarpi. The sequence goes on from LGSN01000013.1 coordinate 12,876, forward strand.
TGCAGAAACAAATGCGCTCAAGCGCATACCGATCAAAGCTTCAGCAGCGCGAGTCTCTGCCCATTGCATCATTCAAGAAGCAAGTTGTCGAGATGCTCTCGAACCACGACGTGATCCTGATATCCGGTGAGACTGGTTGTGGTAAGAGTACGCAGGTGCCGCAATTCTTGCTCGAAGATCTGCTACTTTCAGAATCTGGAGGCGCGCGTGGACAAATTGTTTGCACTCAGCCTCGCCGACTAGCTGCTATTAGCCTGGCTGAACGAGTCTCCGAGGAGCTGGGTGAGTCAAGCATGGGCTCGGGCGACTCGCTTACAGGCTTTCAAATCCGTCTCGAAACGCGCATGACTCGCCGTACACGTCTACTCTTCTGCACAACTGGTATCTTGCTTCGCAAGTTGCAGGACCCACGTACGTTAGGTAAGGAGGTGAGCCACGTGATTGTGGATGAAGTGCATGAACGCGATCTTCAGAGCGATGTGCTGCTGGCCATGCTGCGTCAGTTCCTGGCAGAAGGCAACGCGGCAAGGCGCCGACAGTTTGGAGGCACGTTGCCGCCGCTAAAGGTGATCCTCATGAGTGCTACACTCAACGCTGCAAGCTTCCAGCAGTACTTTGGTGGAGCCGCAGTGTGCCCGATGGTTGAAGTTCCTGGTCGGACCTTCCCCGTGGAGCAGTTCTACCTCGAGGATGTGCTTCAAAAGACTCAGTTCGTTGTGGACGAGGAATCCCCCGCTTACGTACCAGTGGATGAAAGCGGTTCGGACAGGAACTCAACGCAAGTCATTATCTCAGGTCGCGGAGGCACGTCCTACACACAGCAAGTCTCATGGACCTCTGCTTCCTCCTCCAAGACGACAGCGAGTGAGACGCAGCGCATGCTAGCTGAGAAGTACAGTGAGTCAACGCTGCTTGCTTTAGAGCGCATCGACCCTTCTGTGGTCAATTACGAGCTCATTCAAGCACTTTTGGAGCATATCACTACGGAAACGGATCTGCTTTCATTGTCGGGGAGTGGTGACCAGCACAAGAGGACAAGTGCGTCGGTACTCGTGTTTCTTCCAGGTCTTCATGAAATCACTACGTTGCTGGATATACTCGGAGGCAGCCGTCTACTACGCCACGACCAGCACGGCCGCGAATTCGAATTTCTGCCGCTTCATTCATCGCTTTCGGCACAGGATCAGCAGCTTATCTTTCGACAGCGCCCAGGTGTTGTTCGGGTAATCGCAGCAACTAACATCGCCGAGACATCTCTGACAATCGACGACGTCAAGGTTGTCATTGATACTGGACGTGTCAAGCAAATGAGCCACGATGCTCAGCGTCGCACGAATGTACTAGACGAAATTTGGGTTGCGCGTGCTAATGCCAAGCAGCGTGCTGGCCGTGCGGGTCGCACGAGTGGTGGCTCCTGTTTCCGCCTCTTCCCGCAGTCTGTCTTCCATTCTGTCATGCTTGAACAGCCAGTGCCTGAGATCCGGCGCGCACCATTGACGTCGCTCTGTTTACAGATAAAGACGTTTGGCGTTAGCGGCAATGAACAGAAAGATGGCTGCGGTGAGTTCCTCCGTGCATGCTTAGATCCACCTGAAGACGCCAGTATTCGTGATGCGTTAGAGGAGCTTTTTGAGATTGGTGCGCTGAACCGCGAGGATGAAGCTCTCACGAAATTGGGTGCACACTTGGCTAGACTGCCTGTTGACGTGAAGGTAGGTAAACTACTCCTTCTTGGAGCGCTCTTCGGTGTGTTCGATGCTGCAAGTACCTGTGCAGCCGTGCTGGAGACGAAATCGCCTTTTGTGGCACCTTTCGGTCGTCAGACTGAAATGAAGCAGGCCCGCCAGAATTTTGCAGTTGGTGCAAGTGATTTACTCACAGATGTGAACGCTTTTGAGGCCTGGCGCTACGTTGTGCAGCAAGGTAAACATGGCGGAGTGGGCGAGAAGAGCTTTTGCCACCAGAATTTCCTGAGCCATCGCGGGCTGCGTGAGCTGAGCAAGCTCAAACGCCAGTTTCGAGGACTTGTGGCTCAGCTTGGTTTCTTGCCGCCGTCTGAGCCCGCAGGAGACGAACGCATGACACTCCAGCAGTTGGCGACGATATCGGCTATCCTCTATGCTGGTCTAGCCCCGAATCTGGTCCATGCCGAGCCGCCGACGGCGCATGGCCCAAAGCGTGCAGTACTACGTGAACGTGACCACGCCATTGTTGTGGTGCATCCAGGCTCGATTAACTACAAAGTGGCAACTTTCCGTGCAAGCAACTTCCTCACGTACGCAGTGAAGCTCCACACGTCGCAGGTGTATCTCCCGGCCTCCAGCCTTGTGCTACCCTTGGCTGTGTGCCTATTTAGCCATGCGTTGGAGCCGCTACCACAGCTGCGGCGTAAGGACAAGGAAGGCAATGAGACCATTGGTTTGCGAGTGAACGACTGGGTCGTTTTCCAAACTTCCTTCCGCTCGTCGGCTTTACTGCAGGAAATGCGCAATGCGGTTCTCGAAACCATCGATACCAGCCTTCAAGCGCCACCGTACGCGTGCGGTGCCAATGCTGAGTCCGAGACGCAGAAGAGCGAGTGGAAGGCGCTTGTTGACGTGTTGCGCGTGCTTTTTCTCGCAGAGTACGAGGAGCGTGACCCCAACAAACAACTCTCGGGTCAGTTGCGCGCTGGTAAACAACGTAATTAGAAATTTGTCTGGAAGATGTTGGCTATCCATCAACCAAATAGAGATTGCATTGCATCGATCGGAAATGCTTGTCGACTGCAGTTTCCTTGACGCTGTAGGCTTCTTCTAAGCTTAGCGGTTTATTCCCAAGTGCAGCTGTTGAAGATCCCGATATTTTTGGGAAAAGATTCATGAAACTGTGAGATTACATATAAACCCTCTGAAATAACGTGCATAATTTGGGAAAAGTCAAGTTGAAGTGGGAATGGATCATAGATTTGACTACGGTACGAGATAGCGAATACGGTAGTGTGCAACTACTGGCTTACACCGAGTACTGCGCGGCCATGTAGAGCGCCCAGGAGAGTGAGAGGCCGTCCATCATGGCGCACTGGTTGAGTTTCACCAGAGCCGCAGCCTTGTTCACCCGCGCGTAGTTGAGGTACAAGAGCGACAACCACGGGTTGGACACCTGATTGGCGGTCACGATGTCCTGTTTCGACAGGATGTTGTCCCATTCCTCCTGCACAAAGGTCGCCGTCCTCACGTATTCAGTGACGGGGGTCACTGGTAGCATCTGGATGCCGTGGATCATGTACTCATCGGCGGAGAACCATGTCGCGTAGTCGGCCTTGTTGTCGAAGAGGATGCCGGGCACCATTCGAGGTCGATACGCGACCGGGTGGATGGTGTTCGAGCTGTCGAACAGGAAGTACGTCTGGATCGAACGCACGCTGATCTTGGTCATGAGGCGACCGATCGCCTGCATACGCGTGTGGTTCGTGGTCTGGCCGAACAGCGCCATGCTGTACGCGAAGTTGATGTCCTCTGACGTGGACTCTTCGTCCTTGCCGTCAGCGAGTGTCGTCATGCCGTGCGAGTACGAGTGTCCTCGGAACCAGTCGAAGCCGCGGAATTTGGGGAAGTACGGGTCGTCACGCGATGGATTGGCAACGTCACGCAGCAGCAGCCTCGTCATGTTGTTCAGATCTCCGATCCGCTTCCAGGTCGGGTGCAAGTAGTTGATCACCGAGGCCATGTGCACCCAGTAGCCGTAGTGATAGTGGTGGTCGTTGTACACGGTGTTACCGAAGTCAGCGTTCATGTCTCCCGTGATGAACCCCTCCGAGCTCACAATGCCGCCCGTGACGGCGTCGTACTTCAGTTTGTACTTCCAACTGTTGTCCAGGAACGGAGAGACGGCGTTCTCGAGCTTGGTCACGCAGCGACGCAGCAGCGACACGTCAGTGCCTACGATCACCGGGTCGTTGGCCATCAGACACAGCGACGCATACTGCTGCACGAGTTTGCCCGTGAAGTAGTAGCTTCCGTCGGTTGACACAGTCCAGATGCTCTGGATGTCAGCGCGCAGCTTCGTGAACAGATCCTGTTGCAGAGCGGCGGCTTTTGTGAGGCGCGTTCGCGGATAGTGAGTTACGGGAATGTTTCGGGACTCGTAGAAGCTCCAAGTTGGAGGAGACGTCGCCGTGACGAATGCCTTCATGAGGCCTCGTGTGGCAGCGTACATGGCAACATTAACCACTTCAGTCACGCTTGCCGCAGTGAGCGACTTCGTGTGGTGGTCCAGCGCGTAGTGGAAAAGTCCCTTGGAGCAATCACCTTCAGTCTTCCACTTGAACGAGTACTTTGAATCACTAGTGATCTCAACGTCTCCGCCAGTCACGATGCATTTGCTGTACGTGTCCTGCGCGGCGGATTGTGTGGGGTCAAGAATGGTTGAGATTCGCACCACTCCATTGAATGAGGCTAAGCCCTGCAGGATCATGCTAGTCGCAAGGTTCAGCTGGAAACCGCTTGACGACGAGGACGACGGGATGACATGGAGCCACCACTGCTGGCCACTCACAGCGACAATATTGAACTGCGTTCCGGAGTATCGAGCTCCAATGGTGGCTGTGGCTCCATTGATCGTTGCGATGGGAGCTTCAAAGAGCACCTCGGGGGTGAGTCCCTTATACGTGGTAGTGAAGTAGGCCATTCCGCTCACCATGCTGGATTTCATGGTACCCGTCGACGAAGGTGCCTGGAGCTGCACGGTGACGCCCAAGTCCGTCCAGTTCGTGACCTGCATATCTGGGATCGACGTCGCGAACTCGCATGCGGTCAGTTGAATTTCGTTGCGCTTCGGGTGTGCGTAATACTTGGCGACACCGTCCGTGACTCCACCAAAGAACCTGTTGCGGTACGGATAGCTGAGTGCGAAGCCGTAGGCTCCCGAGTCCTCGACACTCACAGCAAACGGGTTGGGCCAGATTGGCCCGGTGGCATTCGTTGTGGTATCGCACGTGACGAGGTTGCCCCACCAGGCGTTCGTGGGCACGGGCTTACTACGCATCGTGTCTAGATGGCGCGGTTTGCAGAACGTCGACTGCTCGGTGGTCGCGTTGACGAGCGGCGTCGGAGACGGGAACTTACCGCTGGGGTCCCATGAATCATTCTGTGCGCTAACAAGCGTATCTCCCCCCAAAAGAAGCTGGGAACACAATCCTGCCAAAAGCAGCCAGGAGCGACGGGGGGCGGGAGGTGGGGACTGGCGGGTGCTCATCGTGAGATGAGATGAGAACTGAGAGCTCTCTTCGAGCTTGCAGCGGTGCCAGGTAGTTTGATATCTCCTCTATTACCTGCGCACTGCATCATCGCGTGCCACGCCACCAAGAGAGAAACGAAGATAGAGCAAAACGCTTTGTGCTGCATCGCCCACCATTCCTGAAGGTCCTCCAGACTCACCCCCAAAATTATCCCAGAGCAAGTCGATTAGTTGATGCTCTAGCTAGAGCTCCCGATTCGTTTCGCTGCTCGTTGAAAGCCACTGAGCGAGCAAAAAATGCGATGGTGCACAACGTTTTCGCAGCTTCTCTAGGAATCTTCTCTCATGGAACACGATCGCGAGTTTGTCGTAGACTAGAGACAACGGATGCGGTGGACAAATCGCACTCAATCGTCGAGGACGTATTGGCTTCCGTTTGATATGGTGGAGACTGCGGCAGCGATAACAGCCAGCTTGGGGCGTTGGCGTGAAGCGTAACGGATACTGTCGAGTTTTGCATGAACTTTTGGTTTTAGAAAACCTTTTCTGTTCATTCCCAAAACGTGAATTTGATTCCGATTGCCGTGGGAACTATTTTATCATACCACGCGGTAGAGGACGTTTTGGCAACAAAAGTGGTTTGCTGCCACGAAGCGCGCTGTCGATCGAAACTTTCAGCAATCACTTACTAATACTTGTATCAAAATGCTGAAACATTTTACCATGTTAAATGGCATCTTCCGACGCAACGCTGTCAAAGGCATGGATGCGGTACACGTACGAACCCCATCTTCGTGCAAATCTCCCCGAGCACCCGTGCCACATACCGGTAACGAAAGCACGAAGTGATCCACCGCCCCTCAACCAAAAATGCATTGCCGATATCAATGCCGAGCTATTGAATTGAAAAAATCCTTGACATGGGTACATATTCTTCGTCGTAAAGTTAATTAACATTGTGCAGAAGGAAGCAACATCCTGGGTAACTTCAGTAAGTTGAAGTTCTTTCCATCTGTTCTCCACTTCGGATTGGTCTGATTTTCATCCAATCCCATCTCTCCAGAGCCTCTCTGAATAAAAACGCAGTTATCCACTTGGGTCCACTATGCTCTTCCGCCCTCCCTTACAAACCACCGTCAAGAGATAAAAGCCTCCCTAACTAATAACGTGGACAGATCTCTGGTCTCTCTTCGAGCGAGCGCCCCCTACCCTATACTAAAGTACTACCAGCCTTCACGCCACCTCCTTCTTCGGTCCCCATGAGCGACGGTGCCTCCAAGCCGCCCGCGAGCGGCAGCAAAGCGTCCAAAGACCCGACGAGTCTCCAGCTGAGCGTGGACGACGAGATCGCGACCGTCCAGACGACGGCGTCCACCACTAAGACGAAGGAGGACATGCGCAACGAGAGCACGGGCATCACAGTGGGGGACTCGGCTCACACGCTGTCCGACGTACGTCCAAATTTCGAGAAAATAAGGAGGAAAAGGGCAAGAATTAATGTTTTTTTGTTCTTTGATTGGATTTTAGGGCAAAACGATCCATTATTCCGCCGAGAGAATTATCGGCAACGGGTCATTCGGTGTCGTGTTCCAGGCCACAGTGGAAGAAACGGGAGAGATCGTCGCGATCAAGAAGGTGCTGCAGGATAAACGCTTCAAGGTGAGGAAGCAAAAGTTCTTTTAGTTTCTTAGTGTTTTTTTGTTATCTATTTTTACTTTTTTTACCGTTTTATTCTTTATATTGTGCAGAATCGAGAACTGCAGATTATGCGGCAGCTGCATCATGTGAACATTGTGCAGCTCAAGCACTGCTTCTACTGCAACGGGGAGAAGCCTGATGAACTGTATCTCAACTTGGTGCTGGAGTTCATTCCCGACACGGTGTACGGGGTCGCGAGACAGCTGCAGAAGGCCAAGCAGTACATGCCCATTGTGCTGGTGAAGCTCTACATCTACCAGATCTGCCGCTCGCTGGCGTACATCCACTCCACGGGCATCTGCCATCGCGATATTAAGCCGCAGAACTTGTTGCTGGACCCCAGGTCTCACGTCGTAAAGCTATGCGATTTCGGAAGCGCCAAGGTGCTGCAGAAGAACGAACCCAACGTGTCGTACATCTGCTCGCGCTACTACCGCGCCCCGGAACTGATCTTCGGCGCCACGGACTACACCACAGCTATCGGTAGGGATTGATTTATGGTGGCACTGTATTGATGGTGGCGTTGTATGCTGACGTTTTTTTTTTGTCAAAATGTTTTTTTCTTTCTTTTTCGTTGTGCCTAGACATCTGGTCACTAGGCTGTGTGTGCGCAGAGCTGCTTCTGGGCCAGCCCTTGTTCCCTGGAGAGAGTGGTGTGGATCAGTTGGTGGAAATCATCAAAGTCCTGGGCACGCCACAGCGCGAGGAGATCGAAGCAATGAACCCGAACTACACGGAGTTTCAATTCCCGCAAATTAAGGCCCATTCCTGGAGCAAGATCTTCCGCTCACGAACCCCACCCGAGGCGATTAATTTGCTCTCCAAAATGCTGGTCTACGACCCGAAGCGGTAAGTCATCTCTGATCTGAAGTGCGGGAAATGATGTAGTCGATTCTGATAAACTGTTCTTGTGTGTATATCGAAGACGTGTGAAACCGCTGGAGGCTGCCGCGCACCCGTTCTTCGATGAGCTGCGACAGAAAGAGCTGAAATTGCCAAACGATGTACCCGCACCCGCGCTGTTCAATTTCACTTTGCAAGGTAAGCAAACAGCGATTGTACTGGTTTATTGTCAGTGCTAGTCGGATGACATGATCTCTTGTGTCCATTGTATTGGTGTAATTTGTGCAGAACTTTCGCAAGTGGATGTTAGTACGCGCGAGATTTTAGTACCGGTCCACGAGCGAAACTCAACCAACTGGCCGGTCTTAGAGGATGGCACGTGGCCTGATGCGGCAGCTCGTGGAACTTCCTAAACGCTTGTACACCAAGCAAAACATGAAAGACCCAAAGGAGACAGCGATGAAGTTGACCGAGGGTGAAACAAAATGTATTTTGCTTGTATCTTTTGCGGGCCTGACGCTGTTACGGACGGGGTGGGCGGTTGCTGTCGTACGGACTTAATTCTCGTGTAGGCACCGACGCATCATGCCAGTTGCGTCAACCACAATTTGCCATAAGGGGGCCAAACAGCTCATAAGGTAAGGATGTTTGTGGTAGAACCATCACTGCTAGCCTCCCGAATGCTAGTGAGGGGATGTACTGGCATTTGTCCAAGCAGGTGGGCCTCGGGCCCGTTACGAAATCCTGCCGACGTGTGGAGTTGTCGCTCTCGAGTTGCTGCAAGAAGAAAAAGTCAGCTGGTATTCCTGCGTAGATACATTGTCATCTCACGACCTGGAAGACAAAACGCACCTCCATTTTGAACCACCAAAAGCAAAGGGTCCAAGCCTTCTCTTGACCTACTGCTATTGGAAGAGGAGAGCCCCAGAGAAGTTTGAGGACGCACTCGTTCTTTTTCGGCTGCTTTGACTTGCTGGAACTGCTCCTCCCACTCCTTCTTGGTGTTTTTGATGTCCTACATGGCATTTATAAGTACACTACAGTCAGTATTTCCCCACCAATGCTGTAGACTGCCACAGTGCAGTAGCGTACATTTCGAATGAGCTCAAGTGAGACTTCATTCTGTAGGATGAGTTCTGTCAGTTCCACGTCAATCAACGCAGATTCGTCGAGTAACTGTGGCTCACAGTGAATTCGTGAGTATCACCAACATCATTAGTGAAAGACCGACGACACGTACCTCCGAGTGAGATAAACGCTGAGGGTCCAGCATCACATCGTTTTGGTTCTTGGTTGCTGTTGTTTCATCTCGGTCTGATGGTATTCGCGGAGACTTCAAAGTGTCGAGGGATTCTTCCGTCTGATGTGTTTGGCGGAGCAGCATATCTCTTAGCCGCGCATTTTCTCGCTGTAAGCTGGCGTTTTGTTGCTACAGACAAATACAAAGCACGTTATTGCTGCAGACAGCAAAAAGCAGCGCTCAAATTGTGAGTAGTACTGTACCTCCAATGATTTCACGCGCTTTGTTTCGAGCATTCTTGATCCACTTGGGTCGCTTTCAAGCTTAGATAACTGCTTCTTCAAGTCCTGAATCTGCTCTTGCAGAATCGGGATGTTGTTGATCTCGGTCTGGAGTTGTTTGTTCTCCTCCAGCAACGACTCGCTGACTGCATCCAGTTGGTGGTTCTTGTACCTCGCTAGTGATTCCTACAGAATCCCAGCATTAGCAGGATAAAATCTAGCAACGTAGCCTGAGTCACGACTCATACATGCTTACCATCAACACTTCAATGTGTTTTAGCAACTTCCGGATCGTAGTGTTAGGATCTGATGGATCCACGCCCAAATGTGACGTAGAAACACTTGGAGATAAGCTCAATTTCTTTAGGTCGCTTGAGATTGTTGACGCCACTGCATCAGCGTCAGTGGTTTCTCTGTCGCTTCTCGGCAGCGGGTTAGCGCTGCGCATTTTATCGACAAAACTCGATGTGGTTGGAGGGGAGTCTTCGTTTTCGCCACTTGAAGCTTTGAAATGGTTCTGACTACTGCTGTCCTCCACATCTATCGATGGAGTTGAAGTTCTGCCAGTGTCCTGGGCCATATATTCTAGCAGAATCGGATTACTGTTGAGGAAATCATCGCGGAACAGACGAACATTTCCACGGGGCATGAGACTACTCGCAAAAGGGTCGATACCTGGTAGCAAACCCATGCATAGTCAGAGTTAGACGTGCTGTCAAAACAATTGTCCGTGAGCTGCCTTACCATTTGCCGTCATGGTTTCTGGTAGGGTGGCATTTAGGCTTCCTCGTGCCCCGGTAGTTGCAGGTGCTGTAAATGGCCGAGAGCCGATAAATCCGTTAGTGCTCTGCCGCGAGCTCTTGTGCATGGAGGCAAAGAACTCCTCGGTCAAGTCCTTGTCGAGTTGTGTTACGTGGTCGCCGTCTAGCGTCTTGAGACGTGAAAGTACTCTCACAATCCGGAATTTATACCCTTCAACATCGCGCGAACACGGATTTCCACCCAAATCCAGTGATCGCAGCTACAAATTCAGCAGAATTGTCAGATCCCGTGAAGAACGAAGCCAGCATTAGAGTTAAAATGAAGCTTACGTACCTTCGGCAGACTACGACAGGTGTGCAACGCTGAATCCAAGTCACCAATGCGATTTCCGTACACAGAGAGCGTATTTATCTTGAGAAGTTTCCGCAGCGGTGATATATCCACGACCTTAAGGAAGGAAGAGCACACGTTAGCGTATCATCAATGAAATGCGCTTCCGTTTAGTGCAAATTCAAACCTGATTGTTGGCAATGAACAATTTTTCCAGTCCAGCACACTACGTGTACGTGCACCACAACCACGCACCAAAAGTCATATCCTAAAAACATTGAAAAAATACTTGATCACTTAGCAACCAACCTGTAGATTATCAAGCGTCTCGATCTGGTTAAAATTCACGTTAAGCTGCTCCAATCGCAAAAAGAAAAACACAAAGTATCATGTTAATTCCCACCACTAGCACGCTAACATCTCCCACCTTCTACCTTCAGACCTCAATTAGGTTGACGAAATATTGGAAGTGCTCGAGTGCCGTCAACCGGTTGTGAGACAGCGACAGGATCTCCAACGACGCCAGACTTTGTGCACAGGTCTCATCGATTTGTGCCAGATCTTCATCGCGCAATATCAACTAAACATACAAAAGCAAGATTAGTCTCAGGTTCACTACCGACAAAAACCAACGTCGTCACCTCTTTCAGCGTCATAAGGTCGTAGGCCCCCGCGCAGTTCATGACCACATCCGTTGTGAGCGTCAATGACCCGGGAGTGATCACTGCCCGCTGTATTTCTTCCTGATTAACCTCCATGGAGACGCTGTCCCTAGCTTCAATGCTCAGGAGACCACGACGCTTCAAGATCGCCAGGTTATTGTGTAGCCTACACCACTTCAACATCGGGAAACGACACGAGTGCAAGTGTAGCCATCTTTAGCGATGCAGTACGTCCGTGAAGAAGTAGCAGCAGCTCCAATACTTTGCCGCCCTAATTCCCTTGCAGCTCTTGGTGAAGGAGTTGGTGGTTCAAATGGACAGATCGACCTTCATGGCAAGGCTCCAAGCAAAGTGCCCTGGTACCGGTACGTCCTAACCACCTCATTTAGGCACTTTCGAGAAGCTAATTCTTGCTGACTCGGGTGTATGGGCTTCAGCAACTCGTTCGGAGACACGATTCCTCTTCCGGAGATGCCTCTTGAACCGCTGGCTATGGACGCACCGATAGAGATCCCGCCGGACCTTCGGCCGCTAGGAACTAAACGGCGCTACTTACGTACCTTGCAACTCCTTGCAGACCAACTACCAGAGAACGAGACGATTCGAAAACTTGAAAGCACAGCAACTTCACCCTCCCGTCCAACCGGTCGATTGCTACGCCACCAAAACTCCATGTCCTCAAAGCAGCTACTTTCGAGCAAGCGAGACCGGAAACTGTTGAAGTTTGTATCACAAAAAGACTTGATGTCGGATCGCCGGCTTTCAATGAAGAGGAGATCGAGTCACTACATGGAAGAGAAGGAGATAATACCACGAGAAAGTGTAGACGAAGGAAGTCAACAAGCACCAGCAACAGACGACGAAGAACTCACCATAACGGTGGATCCAGCGCCATCTTCGACAGCCATGTCCACTGGTAGTCGCTCTTCAACACGTCTGGTAAGGGGTGCACTTGGCAATTCAGGAATACTCTGAATATGTTTCTCTGATGATCTTGTGGTTACGTGTGTTGCAGACTCCTGTTGCAAAAGAACCGCGCAATTTGAATCTGGATGGGGAAAACGCGACTGCGAGAGCTTTGCGTCTACGCCGACTTTCCCAAGAAGAACCTTTGGACATCCACAACAACCGAGACTACTTCGGGAAATCCGCAAAGGAGCAGTTCTACGCGCAATACAAGCAGCTTTATTCTAGACCCTATCTGTTCATGGACAGCAAAGTAGCATATGGTATAGCTACTACTACCACGGAGATGACAGCACCACCAGAACGCGATAACTATTCACGCGAAGATTTAGACGATAGCAGCACTGAGAGGTCAATCGTCCCGGCATACCCATCATCGCTCGAAATGCGAAAGGTGAATGAAGAGCTGAATCCGTCGCGACTCATATCCAGAGTCTCGTCATTGATCCTCAACGTTGAGAACCGCCCGGAGCTGCCTCTACGCGACAAATTATCCCCCCGAGCGCACTTTTTGGCCGCGTGCGCAGCGAAATCTCAAGTTGTTGTTCCTTTTCTCATCCGCAACAGGAACACCAAGGTTTTCGATTTCTCGTTCCAATCACTCGGAGATGCCTCAATCTCAGCCTTTGCCAAGTGTCTGGTGCATGATCTGCCCTGCGTGGAAGAGATCAGTGTGCGCGACAACCGCCTGACCGACGATGGACTGAATGAGCTGCTGGAAGCTGTGAGCGAAGGCAGTTCGACGCTAACTCTCCGTCGTCTTGACATTTCCCAGAACCAAATAGGGCCCAAAAGCGCACAAACACTGCACTCGTACCTCGTGTCACCCACCTGCACTGTGGAGATGCTGCACGTAGACAACGCCGACATCGACGATCACGAATGCGCGGCTTTCATGACGGCATTCGAGAAGAACCAGTCTATCACGCGCCTCTGGATGAGCAGGAACTGCATTGGCAAAGCTGAAAATCTCAACGTCGTGCAGCCCAACTTTACTACGGGTGGCGAAGCCATTGCCAACATGCTGCACGTGAACCCCGTGCTCATACATCTCGATTTGTCGTGGAATTATCTTCGGCTGGAAAGCAGCATTGCACTCGCAAACTCCATCCGTGATAACCGTACACTCATCGAGCTTAAACTCGCGTACAACGCGTGTGCAGATGCCGGTGCTATGATGTTTGGAGAAGCTCTGCGCTTCAACAAGAGTCTGCAAATTCTGGACTTGTCCTACAACAGCGTCGGTGTGAAGGGTGCAATGGTACTTGCCAACGCTATTCGCTCAAATCGCACGCTGCGTTCACTCCAGCTCAACGGCAACAACATCGGAAGAGAAGGTGGCCAATTGTTGATGGCAGCACTCTGCGGGAATCGAACTGAGGTTGGATGCACTATTGAGCTGCATGCGTGCAACCTGGGAGCTAATATCATGCCGATTAGTGCAGCAGCTCCCACAGTAGTGCCTTTAAGCAGACCTTCCTCTGCAGCATTATCGGAGTCTCGTGGTCTTGCAGGAGACTTCAATGTACAAGACCTGCCGGTGTTCGACGCCAAGTCCCATCGAATTTTCAATCCGAGAGAGCCCGCGGGCAGATACTCGCTCAACCTGGTCGACGCCTACGACAAAATGGTCGCGATGGAGCTCGTCCGACTAGCAACAACACGGAAAGGATGTCGCTTCTTGCGTATCGAGTACAAGTCTCCCACTGCAGCTAAGAGGGCAATCACTCTGATCAAGAAGGAGAACCTAGTTGTGGAGCAGCATAAAGGTGCAGGTGCTCACCGCAGCGCCGAGAGCAATGGAGAAGAAACCACTTTAGAAACCAGGGGGCTTGATGCTCTTTTCGCCAACGTCGATCGTGACAAGTCCGGGTACGTTGACCAAGACGAGCTCATGGCAGTTCTGAACCAAGTCGGACTCTTTCCCCGAATGGAGAGCTTGTCTTCCATGCTGCAAAAGTTTGACTACAACAGGTCGGGTTTCATTGAGGAAGGCGAGTTCAGTGCCTTCTTCTTCCACGCGGTGTTCCAGATGATCGATGAAGACCAGTCCGGCAAAATCGACGCGGACGAGGTCGAGGAAGCGTTTAAAATGCTCGGAATCGACAACTATGACGAACAAGAAATTGCCAACGCTATCACCACGTACGACATCAGCAGCGACGGTGAGATGGAGGAGTACGAGTTCGTGGAGTTCATGAAAGACCGACTGCTGGACCGAATCAAGTCCAAACTCCTAGGACAAGACGAAGGTGAAGAAGACGTAGCAGACCACGAAAAAGCTCCTCTCGTCTCGCTGTTGGACGCATCGACACAGAAGCCTTGGATAATCCCCGAAGACGGTCAGCTGGCGATTGATTTCCTCTACGACCGTGAAGCGTTCGCAACAAACGATGAAGCCTACCGTCAAGGCAGAATTTCTCGAGCTGGTCTGGAACTGCTGATCCGAAATATCACCGAGGTCGCCACGTCCAAGGCCGAACAAGACGACCTCTTTCATGTGGCCATGTACGACTCGGAGATCCGACTAACTGCAGCACAAGCCTACCAGGTGCTCGACACCTGCCACGGCCTGAAGCCTGAAAGTAAGAAAATCGAGACGATCGCACTACTGCTGCCGCAAATGCTCACGGCGAAGGAGGCGCAGATCCTCGTCTCTCGGACTTTGACTCTCATGCAGCGGTGTCGACTAAAAGCTCGAATGGGCAGCGCGTACTCCGTCGTGCTCGGAAACCCGACAGCACACTACTCGTTCGATCTCGCCAAACACAAAGACCGAATCGCGCTAAACAAATTGGCCGAAGTCGCTCAGAGTGAGAAAATTTTCTCGAAACTGCGGTCGGGCCGCACCGACACGTCCCAGCATGGCAATTGGGAAAACTTTCGCAACGAAGAGCTGGACGGCCGCAACATCGTGCTCAACAACACCTTTTTTCACTCCTTGCCTCGCCGTGGCAAGCTTTGCTTCGACTACGTGAGCACCACGCGTCCCAAGCGAGGCACCACTCAGATCAGCGACCGGCGTTTTGACCAGCTCATTGACTTGCTCCAAATGGACGTGGTGCTGCCAGACGCTCTAGGCTCTCTGGGCCCCACCCGAGCTCAAAGGGCAAGAGGACAGCGTCAACCAAAAGGAACAGGGAGTGAGGCCAATATCAACGACGATGACGAAGACAACGAAGGTGTGGCGGAACTTGCTGGTGTGGCTAACCTATCGACCAGGAAGCTCAAGCGCGCCGCCTCCCCCGAGTTCTGGAATAAGACCCGCGCCTCCATCCTCAAGCGCGGATGGGGCTTTGTAGCAGAGCACGCGTACACGTTCCGACTCACGGGCGCCACTAAGGAGAACGTGGGGCTCAAGATGGTGCAGATCGAGTCGGCTATCTGCGACCGGTGGCTCTCGTGTGAACAGGCCTCCAAGATCATCGCGTGCATGCCGGCGACGTTCCACGCGCGGCCCGAGACGGCCCGCATCCTCTTCGCGAGACTCATTGACGTGCACAACTTCTACCGCATCTATGACGCCATGACCAGACCGGAGCAGCACGTGTGCTCCCGCATATTGGGGTGGCTCAACATCATGAATCCCATGGCGCCCGAGCGGTTCTACGCGCTCAACTTGTCGGTCTACGACGAGCGCGAAATGACCAAGGTGCTGGTAGACCTGGCCATCGGCGAGCCGGGCGAGAACTGGCTGAACCAGAGCTTCACGCTCGTCCACGGTGAGCCGGGCATCCCCGGGTGGAAACTGCCCAGTCGATGGGAGAAGGAGGACAACAAGGAAGGCGGCGTGAACCGCGCAGGCTTCCTCGAGCTAGAGTACTACTCGGGGCAGGACCGAGGCTGCGCGCCCGTGCTTTCACTGCGCAAGATGCTCATGAAGCGCGTGCTGTGCGGGACGCGGCTCTACTGTCTGTAGGAGATACATGTTCATGACTACACTACATCAATGTCAGCTTCAACGGGCAGCTTCAACGCGACATGTCCG
Organism: Phytophthora podocarpi; assembly: GCA_001314375.1. Classification (NCBI taxonomy): domain Eukaryota; phylum Oomycota; class Peronosporomycetes; order Peronosporales; family Peronosporaceae; genus Phytophthora; species Phytophthora podocarpi. Next base: position 28,863 of record LGSN01000013.1, read on the forward strand.
TCCATCACAAGTGGCTACAGCGCGGGAAGCGAAATTGGGTGGTGGTGGTGGCTTAGCAATAGTGGGGATGGACACCTGAGTTTGGCTCGCGAACGCTGTTGCGTGTTGAAGAGGTTGAAGCAGCTGGCAGCGCCGACTGACCGACGCAGAACTGCAGTGCAGTCCTGCAGTCTGCAGCGCTGCAATCCAGAGAGAGAGAAGAGGTAGTCTATATAGCAGCGCTGCAATCCATCGCTTGCCGATGCACGGCATGACTCACTGCTGCCTCCCCGCACGCCAGTTGTGGTGTTGGGTGAAGCACTTCAAGGTGTCGACACCTCGCCTGCCATTCCTTGCCGCAAGGAGTTTTGCGACGCAATGCGCGGGCGGCTTCAAATCGGCGGGGATGGCTGGCTGGCCGCGGCGCCACTGCCTCATGATCTTTCGCGTGGGGGTTCAGCGAGGCCACCCATTTGCCCGCCGCGGCAATCAGTCAGATTGCCAACACCGCGATGACGAGCTGCGACAACCGGGCATGCACTGGCCGGTCTGCCTGCCGTCCCACTCGCTTTGTCAGCAGGTCCTGACGGCGCACTCTGTTGACACTGTTGAGACTTGCTGGTTGCGCTTCATCGCGCTGGCCTCTGCGGGTCAAGTTGCTCATTCCCACCGCGCGAAAAGCGATTGTCGTGCTGGACCTAAGCTTATGTCTCCTGCACGCTACAGCTCGAAGGAGCAACGTTATACAAGTGTGATACATGTACAGTATGGATAGCGTCAGCGGCAATCGCGTTGGCGAACACGCGCGAGATCTACTGTCGGCCCGGTTTCTGTTGGGCGGTGCTCTCGTCGCGTTTGACTTGCAGCAGTCCTGTCTCCGATGGCAACACTGCGAGCACTGCTGCAAGCAGGCTGGCTTCCACATCCAATCGCTCCGATGCGCCACGACCGCAATTTTGAGTGGGGCTTTGCGGCACAGTTTGCCGCCTCGGTTCTTGTTCGGTACAGTAGCCATTTTAATCTTGATGCAAAGCGCAACACGATCTCGAGCGTGTTCTACAATGCTTATTCCAGGCTCGCGTGCAGGCTTTGAATCGCTGAAGCTGCAAACCGTACAGACGAGCAAGCCGACGATGCAAAATTCGCGTCACCGGCCGACACGCGCTCTCTTGTGCTCTATGTCGGTCGAGCTTCAGCCTGAAGGTCCTTCACTGAAGTGTTCAACGGGAGCTGCAGCAAGCCATGCGGACCAGCTCAGCTTCTATTCATTTGCGATAACGCGGGGCACATCCGCTGATTTTCAGCGCTTCCGCCCATACATCTGTCGGCAACGGTGGGGAAAAATTTGCCGCAAATGAGCCCACCCGCCGCGCAATGGAAGTGTCGGGTGGTGAGGAAGATACATGTAGCAGGGGCCTGTAGACTGCAGTGCAGTAGGCATGGAATGGATGGCTGCAGCACTCGACTGCGAATGGCATTCACGCGAGTATGCTGTCAACTAGGAGCTCTGCGTCAACAGCACTGAGAGACGGTATCGTGCGTTCGTGCAGATGGCAGTCTTTTTTCAGCAGGCGATCATTGAAGAAGCACCATGCGATGTGAAAAGTCGGTGGATAGTCGGCGCGGCACGTTTGGCAGCTTCACGGCGAACTTCACGCTGAAGTTGCCATCGCGGGGACGGCGTGGGCGTTTTCCAACCGTTGGAAATTGCAACTGAAGCTGCTTGGTCGTTTGACGGCAGAAACGGCGGCGCCTCAATCAAGGAAGGCGACTCACGCCTGCACCTACACACTTCAATACTGTACCACTGCATCGCCATGGCATTCTAATGGTGGACCGCCCGCGGACACATCCATCGCAGCGGCGAAGCTCGCTTCAACCACGTTGCGACGCCGAGCGGCATTCACGCAGCGAAATCAGACTCCGTTCTCTTTCTCCTCGAGGCTAAATTCTCACGCGAGAAGGAATCAGTTCGGTCGTTCAAATTTCCTTCAGTGGCACCACTGCTTAGCGGTCCGCGACTGAGCCGGCTCACATGACCACCAGGTTTAACATGCATGCAACGCAGCGGCGCTGCATGTATTAGGCATGCAGCAGCGGACAGCAATTTTGCTGCTGTTTCGCTCGCAACGGCGGCAATACAGTGTACACACCGCGCAATGATCGCGATAGTCGCCAACCAGTGGGTCGCTGCAAAAAAAAAAAAAATGCCACGCTCGCCGCGCTGGTTGGCTCAGCCAAGTTAAAGTTTTCAATCAATTAAGGCGGTGTCGAAGTCGACAAATCCTCGAGACACCTGCGAAATGAACCGCAGCCCTCGCTTCAGAAACTCGACGCAAAACTCACCGCGATCATCGCCGCGTCGTGTACGGCAGCACTGCCGGCAGCAGACTGCAAATGGCTATTAATAGTAACGGAATTCCTCCACCAGCCGCGTAGCTCGATCGAGCGAGACTCGCATGTCTTGCAAGCAGCGGAAACCATGACGACCTGACGTCAACTCAATCCAAGGCTATTTGCAAGGATGGATCCAAGCCCGGGATGTATCGAAACAGGCTCAGTCTCCGAAATGCCGTTGAGGAGTTTTCAGGGGTGATGCGTCGGACGACTGTGCAGGTGCAAGGGACAGGGCGATGTGACTGCCACGTCTGCTGCAGCAAACTTCGGGTTCCACGCAGCAGTTCACTTTCGGATTTCGCTTGTGTTGCGTACGTCGAGCAGAGGGAGTGCTTCAATATCAACGACAAGATGGGTGTATCCGTGACCGCGTGCGACTCGCCCCTGGCGCTGGCCGGTGCCAGCAGCCCGCTGCCCGACAAGGAGCAGGCGGGCAGCCCGCCGCAGTGGCGCCCCGACGCCGCTAGTGACTCGTGCCTCTGCTGCGGCAACGACTTCTCCATCTGGACGCGCCGCCGCCACCATTGCCGGGCCTGCGGAGAGCTCGTGTGCGCCGAGTGCTCGCCTTTTTACGTGCGGCTACCTGAGCTCGGCTACAAGGGCCGCGTGCGTGTATGCACGCACTGCCACGCGCTGGCCGAGTCCACGCTGGCCTCGTCCGCCTCCACGAACTCTCTGTCCGCACTCGAGTCGGCGGCTGCGTCCAGCGAGTCCTCAGACAACGAGCAGCCGGGCGACATCGAGGAGGAGCTTGTCTTCCGCGCCGTGGACGTGCTGGCCCAGACCTCGCGCAACAAGCGCTCCAAGGTGCAGTACCAGTACTTCGTGCAGTCGGAGGCCGTGAGCTGGCTCATGGACGCTGGCATCATGTCGAATCGCACGGGCTGTGCGGCGCTATTCCTGCGCCTCGTGGACTACGGCTACGTGACACTCAAATCCTGGACCGGCTCGGGCCGCAGCGCCTTTTACATCCTGAGCGAGGAAGTGACGCTCGAGAACCGGTCGTCGCACTACGGCACCACGATCCACTCGGAGACGAGCAAGTGCCGCAACTGCACGCAGTCGTTCCAGAAGGCGCTCGCGCCCGCGGACGGCTTCTGCTCCATCGACTGCAAGACCAACGCGCTCATCAGCCAGTCGGACTCGGCTCGCATCCGCCGCTTCTGCAATTGAGGCCATTGGGGACTGCACCTCGCAGTCCGGTGACTTCTCTTCTCTTCAACCAAACCCCCTCTATCTATCGGCACCCCCGGTGGTGACCGTCCTGTATTATAGAGTGTTCGATGTGTATTTACAAAGAGTAGTTAAGGTGTCGGTGCCACGTTGCAGCTTTGCACAATTGAGCCGCACAATAAGGTATTTCATTACAGCATTTCTTGTCCACCCAGTTCGTGCTTTGATTCATTTCCGTTCTTGCCTGCGACGCGGGTACATCCCGCTGTAAGCTTACATCCATTCGCTGGCGTTTGCGTCTCATGGTGCTGTTGTGTCTTGTCGACGGTATCCTGCTAGAGTGAGTTAAGAACCCTCATTATCGCCGGCTGATCAGGTGCTTCAAACGAGATGAGCTCTCGCTCTCGATCGAATGCTCATCCGCGCTTTCCGGTGAGATGATTTCTGCAACGCTGCTTATTCTTAGTCTGGCAGTCTGTCCTTCCCTGGCCACTTCCGGCATCTGTAGTTGACGAGCTGCGAGAGCACAACCAGCACCTGACTATTGAGCATGCGACAACTGCTGAAGGTTTCAGCCATGTCCGACGTTGCAGAACGCACTAAGTTCACCATTAATTAGCCAGAGGATTCCGGTGGCGATACCGTGCGTTGCCATTCGCAGCGACACCAAAACGGAGCCGCACAGCCCAGCACGCTGTGATTTACAACTGAATGCCGGCATGACGCATGCATCGCGCAATGAGGTCATTCATCGCGAAAGACCCACAGAAAGCACCTATGTCTCACCTCCACAGCACTTGCCCACGTCAGGTCAATCAAACGCAACGCAAGCATGGCAGCGTTGTCAATACCATCCATCCAGCCCATAAGGCTTGCTCCACCCAACACGCCGTAACTGCCAATGTTTGTCATTAACCTGCCCTCTCTTCTCCTCCTTTCCCCTATGCTTCGACAGTCGACTCGACTCGGTCTGGTAGCTTCCCGCGAACGATCTTCATCTCACTGGGCGGCCACACGACCGCTAGCACGCGCGAGTCGATGAGCGCAAGCGGTACGGGGCCGAACGAGTCGCTGTCGTCGCTGAACGTGGGGTTGTCGCCTTCCACCCAGCATTTTCCCACGGGCACCATGCAGTGCTGTCCGCTGCGGTCCGTCACCATGTCTCCCTCCAGCGCCACGAGCCGCTTGATCAGGTACTGGCCCGCCGCCTCGGGCGACTCGAGCACCACCACGTCGCCCCGCCTGTAGCGATGACGCATCTGCACCGAAAACTTATCCAGCAGCACACGGTCGCGCACCGCGTCTTGCGTCAGCCCGTCGTTGAGCGCCGGCTGCATGGAGCGGCCCTTCACACTTGCCAGACTTACGCCCAGCGCATTCACCGTTACGCCCACGGGCAACCACAGCGCCACCTTGGCAGCAGTCTGCCACCCCATTTCTATTGTAATTCGTGCTTGCTAAAATGAAGTTTAACTATTACTACTAGTAATACATGTAGCGAATTAAATTAATTCACTAACATTTACGATTGGTACCATTTTAATTCGTTCGATCACTTCAACATGCTCTTGAATAAGTACTGAGAATGCAGTTTACGTGCAAATGTAATACATCATGTCTTCTGTTTGTTTTTCTGTGGGGGTGGCATTTACGAGTCATTGGTTACCCCGCAGACGTGCATGAAGGAATAGAGGGTGGCCACCACGAGGAAGTGCAGCAGCAAGATATACCCGAACGCCATGTTGCGAGTGATGCGGTGACCCAGCAGCAACTTGGCACTCGTCAGCAGAATCTTGTCCACCGGATTGAGGTTCGTGAAGCGCTGCTGTTTCTCCATCTTGTTGAACTGCACGAACGGGTTCATTTTTTCTTCGTACATACCGTGGTAGCGGGCTTCAACGTCGGACGCTCCTGAAGTGCCATCTTCCAGGGCAGAGAAGCTAGGCTTGACGCGAGAACCCGCAGACTTGGTGTCACCGCCGTAACTCTGTAGATAGCGGATTTTGTGATACAGCTGCATGTTGTCAGTCTCGAGACGTGCCACCGTGCTCTTATACGACTGCGCGAGCTCTTCCACACGGTTCTTTTCACTCTGGAGCTCTTTCATGCGCTCGCGGAAACGATCGCGCTGGCCGCGAACGATCTCCAGCATCTTGCTGTCCGACGAAGTGGTAGAGCTCGAGGACGCAGGGTCTGCTGCTGTTGCTGCTGCTACACCGCTGCCACGTGAAGAACCCGAAGTTCCAGTAAATTGGTCCTCCATGGCATCCATGAGGATTTCGGAACCAATGTCGCCGCCGATAACACCCGATGTGCGGTTTCGTCGAGATTTTTCGAGCGCCGCTACATTCTCCTCGAGGTTGCGAATGAGCGTTGTTTGCTCTCGAATTTTAGCATCACGATCGTGACGTTCGCCTTGAACCTTTTGCAGTGATGACGTCCGAGCTTGTAGCGTTCGCTCACACTCTTGGAGTGAGTGCTCTAGGCGACGTACGCGAGATACCAAGATTTTTTCAACTTCAACTGTAGCCGCCTCCAGACCACCTGCAGCTTCGTCGTCCTCCACTGCATCTGCAGATGAAGCTTTACTCCTTTCATCGTCATCATCGACAATATTGTACTCCAGTTGCTGCAAGACACGCAGTTTGCGGGTCACCTCGTGGAGTTTCTTGATTGTCGGGCGCGCTACCAGTTGAGTTTCCAGATCCTTCTTAGCTTGTAGGGCAATCTCCAGTGACCTTTTCAGCCTCTTCGTTTCCTCTGTTGCAGCTGCACTTGTCGTCGCATGGGCCTCCTTGAGACGGAATACCTCCTGCCGAAGTGCCGCGACGACTGCATCCTGCTCCGCCTGCATCTCTCTCGCCGACTGCGAGGTTTCACTTGCGTCAGTGCCAGCACTTGGAAGCACTGATGAGCGTTCATCAAAGATCTCTGACGCCGTCGAAGGACTCAACAACTCATCTAGCTGTTTCTTAAGCTGGGCATTCTCCAACTGGAGCGTCTGCGACAGAAGCGATTCCTGCGAGATGGCCTCTATCTCAGCGTCAAGTGCATTCCGGGCAAGCCCCGAGCGCTGCTTGTGCGCAAACAAATCCGACTGCATACCATCTAGTTTCGCAAAGGCCTCACGCAACTCGGTGCGTGAAACTTCCAGTTGACGTTCATAGTCACGACGCTGCTGTGCCCACTCAAGACGCGCATTTTCCAACTGATCTTCCAGCTCCCTAGTACGTTGCTCCACTTGTTGATGCAACGTATCCTCTTGTTCCCTAGCAGCAGCAGTGACCTGCTCTTCGAGGTTACGAATAGTGATATCCTGGTTCTTTAACGTTGCAAACTCCGCTTCGTACTCCTTCAGTTCTCGCTTCAATTTCCTGTTCTCGTCCGTCAGATCATCGGTCCCTGAACTTGAAGCCACGAGTGCCAAAGTTAGTGCCGGATCCGGGGCAGCATAAAGTCCCTTGTACAACTGAAAGAAGGCGTTCTCCGAGAACTTGGCGCGTCGAGTGAGATGGTCGATCTCCTCCTGATAAGCCCTGAGCAGCGGTCCAGCCCCCGCCGCCTTGTCAGCATCAGTAGCCAACCGTCTGAAGTGCTTGGTAGTCTCCGCCAGCTTCTTGCGGGAGCGTACACTGGCATCTTTCTCGCTCTTCATGGTGGTGCCCTGCGAGTCGAGCAGCACGCGCTTGCTGTCCAGATCGAAGGCTTTCCAGAACTGCAGCACTGGCAACACACTCTGACGACTCATGGATGTGCGGGGGCGCGGGCGGGTGTCGCCCCCGCTGCTGCCTGGGGGCGTCGCAGTGGCCGACACGTCCGTCATGGCTTTGTCACCTGCGACTTGAGCCATGGTGCGAGATTAATAGCGGGTTTTAGACCGGGAAAACGAGAAGAAGAGATAGAGAGCGATCTATCGAGCAGCTGAGATGTAGCAGACAGCAATGGGGCGGCCGATGGAGCTCGGACAAGAGCCACACACAGAGCTTCTTTGTGACTACGGCGTGGCGATTGTTCCGAGCTATAACTAGATGTGTTCTTGTAGAGAAATGTAGACGGATGTGACGTAATATCTCTCTATAAGGACTGACTACCATCTACGTCCAGTAGTCAAAAAATGATGACGATGGCTTTGCGTCGCGGTGGAATGCTGGCGCTCCGGACGCTGCGCCAGAGCAGCCAGACACCTTCCTTGCCTGGTTTTAGCTGTCGTATGAAGTCGACGTACGTCTCCGTGATCGGTAAGATATCTATTGAATGCATTAAACCTTCTGCATCCCGGTTGCAATCGGGGCTAACGCTTGGCGTCTGACGACCGCAGGTTTGCACTGGAAGACGGATGAGACGCGGCTGCGTGAGGTGTTTACAAACTATGGGACGCTGGAAGACGCCAAGATCGTGACGCCTGACCACTCATCCACACACTTATGGGCATCCCTAGTGTACTCGACGTTCGACGAGGCGCTGGAGGCAGCTAGTGAGATGAACGGCCAGGAGCTGGACGGCCGACTGCTGCGAGTGAGCATCGTGGACCCGCCCACAGAGGGCGAGCCCATGGCTGTCACCAAGTAACCAACAACGGTGCGAGGAATAAACAGCGTAAAGTTTGCTGTTACTATTACTGCAAATGGCTGCGGGGTTGCGAGGGGATGAGGTTTACTCCATTGTGGGAACGGCCCGTGTGTTCTTCCATGCAAGTAGACCGTGGAAATCGTCCTTCACGAAAGTGAGTAGCGTAGCGAGTTTGTCGTTCGCTCGAGCGGCTCCAACACTAACTCGCGAGATGTTCTGCACCAACCGGTCGCCGGATCGTGCTGCTACAGCTTGGACGAGCTCGTAGTTCTTCTCGTGCATTTCGCGTGCCCGCTGGAAATTCTGTGAAGCTGTGTAGATCTGTCCTAGACGCGCACAGGCGTCTGCCTGGTTGACTATGTTTTCTGCTCGCGTAGCTATCGTCACATATTGGTTCAGGAAATCGATCGATAGCTGTTGATTTCCTAGCTTCTCTTGTGCTGTCGCCAATGCCGCGCAAGCGTTGCCCTCACCCTCTGCGTCTCCAATTTGACGTGCTACTGCTAACTGTAGAGTGTACAAAAAACATAGCACATTAACCAGAGACCAACAACTAGGATGACCCACAGCAACATCGTACATTGGTCTCCAGGAACGGAAGCGCGTTGGCAGGTTCATTGAGCGCATTGTAGCAGGTGCCGATCTTGAATTGTGCATGGGCTTGTGCCTCCGCATCTCGCGCCTTCATTGCGCAATCTAGGCGGAGTTTGTACAGATCAATGGCCTGAAGGAACTGCTTTGCCTGCTCATAGCGTAACGCTAGGTCCACGTACACTTTGCCGAGCTGTGCGTACGCCTCCCCACGGAGCTCTTCATCATCGTCGTGCTCATACACAACCTTGGCAATGGCCACACAGAGCTCGAGATACTGGCGTGCCTGCTCCAGGAGACTCGCAGCATGGTACCCGCTGCCAATCTGGCTCAACACACGCATTTCGCTAATCTGATCCTTAACAAGTCTTGCAATCTCCAGACACTTTTCGTAGAAGAAGATCATGGTCTTGGTGTCCTGCTTCTCCGAGCAGTAGGTGGCTAGACTGTCGTAAGCTGCCATCACATCCGGAATCTCTCCACGCCTCTTGCAGTGCTCGGCTGCGACCAACTGATCACGCAAAAATTCCATCTCTGGCAGTTCCAACACCGTAAAGCCACTAGTCCTCGCATCCGCGGCTCCATTTAAATTCATCTGTTGAGTCTCCGAAGTACTTCCACCTCTGTGCAGGGGCGTGAGGTCATTCTGATGCGTGAGATAGAAGAGATCCACATACGATTGAACATATCCATCAATAAGTAACTGACTGCATATATCCTCCTTCATTTTCGCTTGCTGCTCGGCTTGCGAGGTAACGCTGCCACTCGAATCTGCCGTGTCCTTCCAGGTAACTTGTCCCGTGCCATTGGCAGAACCCGGGGTCGCGCTGGGTCCTCGCATCGGTTGCGCTCTCACGGGTCGTTGCTGGGTCTCGTGTACCACACGCTTCTCACTCGACCCTGCTAGTCGACTGGATCCGCCATTGTCTATCTGTCGTCGGCCCTCAGCGTCTCCCAGCCGCTTCTTGCTCGCCATCGTCCTGTAGCAACTGCCAACATGGCTACATCGTTCGCGTCGTTTCGCGTCCTCGTACTTAGACGAAATATTCGTACTTAACAGAGGCCTGCACCAATTGTTGCATCGAGGAGGTCCAAAACGTGGGGCTCATTTACCGATCGTCGTAATCACCCAACAATGGCCCAGGAACGCGAAGGTAAGCTTAGATAAAGCGATAAATGCAGGATACTATTTAGCAACATCCTATTAGATGCAATAGTCCTAACTATTTCTCCCTTCTCTATTGCGTTATGTGATATGTATCTGCAGAATTCATTGCTGTGTGCGGGAAGCTCAAGCAGGAAGTGCTGGAACTGCTGCGCACCAAGCACCAGCTGCCCCAGGAGGCTCTCGACTGGGTGGACGAAATGGTGGAGTACAACTGCATCGGTGGCAAGCTCAACCGCGGTATCAGCGTCGTCCACTGGTGGGTTGCGGTCTATTGATACAGTGAATGCCCCTGTGGAGGATGAAAATGAGATGTGTCGTTTTGACTGACGTGTTACGTGGCTGTTTGGGTGTTGCAGCACGCAGGCGATGAGCCCGGGTAAGGTCCTCACTCCGGAGCTCAAGGAGAAGGCCAGTGTTCTGGGCTGGTGCATTGAGTGGGTGAGTGGTGTCGCTATGTCAATGTGTCGGAGTTTCTGACAGTGACTAAACTAATAACGGGATGAATCTGGCTGGTTAGCTCCAAGCGTTTTTCCTGGTGGCCGACGATATCATGGACGAGTCCATTACGCGTCGCGGACAGCCGTGCTGGTATCGCAAGCCCAATGTGAAGATGATTGCCATCAACGATGCGTTCCTGCTCGAGGCCTTCGTCTTCCAGGCCCTCAAGAAGCACTTTCGCTCGGAGCCGTGTTATCTGGATTTGGTTGACACTTTCCACGATGTACGTATAAAACTGGGTTGTTATTGCATATACTGGGGGAGACATGAAGTAAATTGGACAAATTGGTGATTTCTAGGTTGTCTTCCACACGGAGATCGGCCAGCTGCTGGATTTGACGTCACAGCCCTTGGACGGCGAGGTGGACCTTGACCGCTTCACTGTTGAGCGGTACGTTTATTCAAGCACTGAGAAGGTTAAAGCATTGCAAGTGCTAATGCTATGGTATTTGTCTGCGTGCAGCTACCGTCAGATTGTGATCAACAAGACGGCGTACTACACGTTTTACCTCTCGGCTGCGTGCGCCATGTTCCTGAACGGTGTCGTCGATGAGGCCTCGCACGATCTGGCCAAGAAAATCTGCGTGCAGATTGGCGAGTACTTCCAGATCCAGGACGATTTCCTGGACTGCTACGGTGACGAGGAGGTGATTGGCAAGGTGGGCACGGATATCCAGGATAACAAGTGCAGCTGGCTGGTCGTCCAGGCGCTTGACCGTGCGACGCCCGAGCAGAGAGAGACGCTAAAGGAAAACTACGGCTGCAACGACCCTAAGGCTATTGCAGTCGTCAAGAAGTTGTACAATGAGCTCGACCTCGCTGCGGCTTACCACCGTTACGAGGATGAGACGTACAAGACGCTTTCTGAGGAGATCGCGCAGGTGACGATGATGCCGTCGGAGGTGTTCACCTTGCTGGTTAGCAAGATCTTCAAGCGCAACAAGTAAGCATAAGATTACCAAATGCTGGCATCGGAAGCCATGAAACCTAGATGTAGTTTTGGCTTGCTGCATTCAAAAGCGAAAATACCCAAAGTTGCGATGTATTCCGTCGCAAACACTTTCAAATACAATTTTCCCGCCACCATGGGCGACCCTGATTTCTTCTTGTGCGTCACGTGTTGTAATGTCGTTGGCTAGCGGTATAATGTGACGGGGAAGTTCTCTGTAATCATGTTGCCATTTTCAAAGAGAACAACTACATTCGTTTCAAATTCAACTTTGAAAGCTTGCAGAAACAAAACACAAACAACCATTAGAAAACCACACATCAGTTTATAGGAGTTCTTGAAGCGATATTCTTGTGTTGCTCTCACCAGGAGTCAGCATTGTCGGACACGTGAACAACCTTGGGAAGATCATATAGATCGGGATCGCCATTTGACGGCACACATCACCCCATCCAATCTGAACGTTTTGGATTTCCGTCGCTGTTCATGTACAAATAAGCACGACCACAACTACCTTAGCCGTGACAAAAGATTTGTGTTATTCGTGGGAATTTACCATCTCTTGCGATCCCGTCAGCGTGCGCGACACTCTCAACTCGAATCAACTGAAGCTCAACCGACTTAATTGGGCTTTTTGCCTCCTCGATAAGTATCTACCGCCGACAAGACGAATCATAGTTAGTCTGGCTGTAAACAACAAGGAACTCCATACGAAAAAGGACCCTTACCTCGCCCGTGAACGGCAGATTAACCGGACAGTTCGTCCGGTGAACCTTGCCCGTAATATGAAAGAACGGCATTGCAGACAGACTTTGCTGTACCCCACACACAACAGCAAAAGAAACAGTCATCAGCAACCAAAGCCACAACACTGCAACCCTTATTGACACTCTACCGGGCGAACATTCTCCAGCGACTCTGGAGTAATATGAAACTCTTCCGGCGAATCTGGCAGTGGCTCCCTCAGCTAAAATCCATACAAAAAAGTCAAGTACACTACACTCTCAATCATCTTCTCCATGAAGTACCCACCGGCACTTCCACCACGAACTCCAGCGTCTTGTGCAGTTTGTTCTTCATGATCCCACGGATGCAGTCACACACAATTTCGTATTTAACTGAGACGTATACCCCATGATACGTCTCCAGCAGCTCCTGACCGTCGTTGCCCTGCAGCTCGAACTCGAACGGGAACTTGGAGATACCAGGAGGGACTTTTCCCGCCGGAGCCACCGGCAGATGGAAATACACGAGCTCCAGAGGCGTCACATTGTTGTAGAAGGAGTCGAAAAGTCCGGCGCTCTTGGTGGAGAGCTGCAGGCGAGCGCTACCTTCCACCTTCATGGCAAGACCCTGATGAGAGAAGCCCTTGGGGGACGAGATGATCACTTGGCCCTGCACGATCTCCTGTAGTGCGGATACCGGTACGTATATATATTAATTCATTTTATTTCTACTAGCCGAGGTAGGGGGGAGAGGGTACACAGACGCACATGAGGATGGAAGATGCGGTCAATGCGGTTCAGTTTCACGTCCAGTGTGGAGCTCATTGCGCCGCTTTTGATGTGGAAAATTGATTCGCTTGAAGTATTTTTTCTTAGCATTTTGGAGAGTTGTGATTGGTGAAAAATAAAATGGCTACAATCAGCTTTCTTCTTGAAGTTGTAGACGAATGCTGCATCAGGGTGCCTGCCGAGTTCTATGATCGCTTCGAGTGTGAGCAAAACTATAGCTGAGGATTGGCTACGACTACGTTGTGCGTGATGGAGTGACATCATCATTCTCGCTTGGCATGTGGGGAGCCACTGGCTAGGAGGAACGAGTCGAACGGAGGAAGCTTGGTCAAGCAGCGAACATCGGATTGTGTGTGCCCTGGAACGATCGTGCTTGGAGTGCTCGGCTCACCGGAGACAGCATCTTGTCCGTCGGGCTGGGGAGAATACTGTTCACAAATCGCAGAAAGAGATCGATAAGTAAAGTGTTCACGAGACCGAAGAGCAGTCGAAGTAACGTACTCGTGCAGTTGCCGCACGCGATCGGTAGATGGGTCGTCGCTTTTGCAGCATACGAAGAGCAGCTCCTTGCGGAAGCGGGCCGCGTTCACCTCGAATTGCCGTCTCAGGGTCATCGTAGCTTGGTACTGGAGAGCTTGTGAGCGTGTGAGCGACTGCTGGAGTGGGACTGCCAAAGCTAAATCGGAAATGCGTTGGGCACACCCACTCGCTGCCCATGCGACGCGGTGCTGCGGTGCGGTGCGGTGCGTTTCGTTTCAAGCAAGCCGATGACGACCGATCTCTTTGGGTTTGACAAAACCCAAGATAGCAGGTCGTCTGTTACAGTGTCTTCGAAAACGGAGTGAGGCGACTTATTATACTTGTAGTGCGTCTTCCCAACCAACCGTTTCTTGGAGAATCTCATGGAGGCATCTAGCCCGACGCGTCGCAAGCGCGGTTTCGCCCGTAGAAGCGTATACTGAGCTTTTACACCATGGTTAAGTTCCAACTCAATCCTCCCAAACTAGCGCTTCGTCGGGATTTTCTGGCGTATGCAGGGCTGTTTCCGCCATGTCGTAATTGTCTCCATCGCTGTGCTCCTCAGCACCCACGCCAGATTGGTTGTAGCTATGTCTTGAACCTCTCTTGCGCGAAAATCCAACCGTAGCTGGAGGTGGAGATGGCACTAACGTCCCTTTGACGCAATTTTCAGGGATATTTGCTTCATCGTCCGTCTTGTTGTCGATAGGAGGCTTGACCGCGTCATCGTCGTGTGGCGCGAGAGGCATGACAAAGCCTAAATGGTGCAAGGCTTCATGAATCCATCTGCCTGGATTGGGTATTTGTCCTTTTTGCGGAGAATGAGGACCCACATGATGCCGAGAACCGTTGCTCCTGTTGGTCATTCGCATTTCTCGGTTTGCGAGGAACGGCTGGAAGCGCTGGTTGGTCTGTTGGGTATTCGCTAACTCGTGAAGCGCGTGCTTGAGCTTCTTCATGTGCAAGAACTGGACTCGGGCTGCACGCTCCTTAGCGAAAAGCTGCTTGTAAAACTCTTCCATCTCAGCACGTGTCTGGTCGATTTCATCTTTACTAGACTTCAGCAACCGCTCGTACTTGGCTTGCTCTGCTTTGTGCGCCTTCTTTATCAATGCTACTCGCTGATGCAGCCGAGTAATATCTTCTTCCTGACTGGCAATGATGGCCGACACCCCTTCGACAGGAGCTCCTACCCCGATGCGAACAGTGGAGGGAGGAGATAGCAAGAGGCTTGAAGGTGTTGTCGCATCCTCAAGCAACCGAACCCGCTCACTTAAACCCTTGTTTTTGACGGCCAAGTCGAAGCTTTGCTGGTGCAATTTGAAGCCTTTTTCGTCTGCGACTCGGTACTGCTCTTTGAGCTGTTTGATTCTCTCCTTGCAGACACGGAGCTCCTCTTGTAGCGCGCGCCTCTTTGAAGGAATGTTGTCCTGAGATCGCAATATACGCAATAGAAGTGAGATCCAAGCCATCCGTATCTGTTAGCCCGTAAATCACGTCGAACCTTTGAGTTCTGCAAGTCTTCAAGCTTTTTCGCCAGTATCCTCTCGGAGTTTTTCAACGTGCGATTCTCGAGCATCAACTCTTCGATTCGTTTCTGCTTCTCCTTCACGCGGTTCTCTAGCTGCGCATGAAAGCAGGATTAGTAGTGTAGTCATCGACTACAGCAACGAATATTCCAAAGCAACTATACCTGCAACACAACATCATTGGTGTAGAACCGTTGCAGTTGGCTGTGTAGCTCCGAGTTGATTTTCTTGGCTTGGTTCAGCTTTTTCATCAGCGCAGCGATCTGCACGTCCTTCCCTTCTCCCTGGCCTGGGTGGTGTTTTAGGCCATGCCGAGATTTCTGCTGTCTCGGCTCGTCTTGGAGAGGAAATACTTGTTCAGCCTCCGAAACTTCTTCAGCTTCGGCTTCACCCGACGTGAAGGCCTCACCGGTGTCTTCTTCTCTGTCCATTAACAGCTCATCTGCTCCCTCTGTTGCAAAACCATGTCCCTCTCGGCTGTCACCTTCCGCCACTCTTGCATCTCCGTCATCTTCGACTGTAATTGTGTCTACTGCTGATGCCAAAGGCTGCACCTCCATCTGCTACAAACAAGCAGAAAGCAGCCAACCGTGAACTTCACGCTTTACCCATATCGGTTCACTATCAAAGCCGTACCACGGCGTGCTCCTCCACCTCCAAGTCATCCTTGGACACGCCATTTTCCGTCATTTTAGTCCCACAAGCTCGGTACGATAATAATAGATACCTGAAAAGACAAGGAGGACAGCCCCAAGAGGCGAAAACGTAGGTGACGCACTTGCCTTTCTCGCAAGCTTTCCCACTGTTGATGTAGCCAATTTTTCACTTATCTGGCAGGCTGACGGTCAACGTTGCAAGTGTACTGTTTCCGCCAGCACGCAGCAGTTCCTCGTCGGCGTCATGCAGACCGTCGTCCGCCCGTCCTGATCTTTTCCATCTTTGCGTCTGTTCGTTTAACGCCCATGTGGCACACACAATACAACGCCATAGAACAGCCGCTCGCCAAGCAGAAGACGCCAGTCCAAAATCCTGAAGCTAAAATTGTCTGCCACTCGCAAAGAACCAGTCGACAGCTCAAGTCGGCGACGGGTCCGGTACCACGATGAAGCTGGCGCGCATGAAAGCCCCGTACCCCATGTACGACTTGGAAGGCGGCATGGGCGCGCCTGCCAAGGAGCACAAGGCCAGCAAAGGCCGCTCCATCAGTCGGTTAAGAGACAGCAAGGCGCTGCGGGTGAGGAGACGATTGACACACATCCTCTCTAGCTGTATTATTATCATTCCTATTATGGCGACACTGACTCGTTGTGTGTGTCCTGTAGATCGGCGGCTGCTTGTGCGTGTGGTACCTCTTCTCCACGACCGCCACGTTCACCAACAAGGTGCTGATCAAGGAGCACCACGTGTCGGCCGAGATGCTCACCATGTGCCATCTCTTCATCAGTATCATCCTCGACTGTAAGCCACGCTCGGAATATCTATCAAGTGGTGCCTTATATTGATACTGAAGTGCCTCTGTGTGTGTTGTAGTTGTGGTGTTGACGTTCCCGAGCTCGCCGACGAATGCGGGGGCGTGGCGCATGCAGAGAGTTCGCATGCGCAACATCATGTGGATCGTGCCGCTCAGTCTCTGCTCGGTTCTCGCCAAGATGCTCACGTACTGGAGCTACAACGCCGTGCCAGTGTCCATCACACAGACCTGCAAGGCGTCGCAGCCCTTCTTCAACGTGGTGCTGGCCTACTTGGCCTACCGCTCGCGGTTCTCTTTCGCTACGTACTCGAGTCTTGTCCCGATCGTCTTCGGCGTTGTCATGGCCTCCGTGTCTGAAATGGGCATGAACGTAAGTGGGGGACAGCTACTGCTAGTTGCAATGGCACACTTGACACAAATCGATAACTGACAGTGAATTTCGTTTTGTGCAGGACCTGGCCTTCTCAGGTACCATGTTCGCCGTGACTTCAGCGCTGCTGGGTGTCATGCAGAGCATGTACGCCAAGTTCCTACTACGTCGCCGAATCGTGGTTGACACTGTCAACGTAAGTGTGTACAGTCGATGACATTGTGAAGACAACTTTATTATTCTGGCGTGCTAACCTGCATCCCTGTTATGACATGACATCTACAGCTCCACTTTTACAGTGCGTTCGTATCGTTCGCCATCAACGCACCATTCGTGCTCATGTCGGCGCGAGCTCACCAGGACAACTTCGTCGCGAGCTTTCCGTTCGGCAAGGTGTTGATGTGCAGCATGATGCACTTCGTTGGCAGTTTCTGCTCGTCATGGGTGCTGGGCGAGGTCTCCGAGCTTACGTTCTCCATCATGAGTACGATGAAGCGCGTGGTCGTCATTCTCAGCGCCGTGATGTACTTCGGCAACCCAGTCACCTTCCAGTCGATTCTTGGCATGGCACTTGCGGTACGTAGTTTTTTCTTACCTAGCTGCAGCCTGCAAAAACTTCGGGCTAATGGTTTTTGCATCGATCCTGTTCGTTTGCTACAGATTGGTGGAGTGGCTGGCTACCAGCTCCTCAAGATCACGGAGAAGGGGTCAAAAATGCTGCCGTTACCGCTTACGGTTAAGGCGTCCGAGTAAGCTGCGCTCGTGTGTTTCGTTGCTTTACATATACTACGAGTAGACGATATAGATTACAGTTCATGGAGAACGAAGCAGTGAAAGACGATAGGAGCATGGGCAACAAATGACGCTGGCAGACGTAGCTGGCGTACAGTTTTAACTGAAGATAAAGTTCAGAGAACGAATGCATATGACAGCAAAGAGCACCTTTGTCTTGGGCCTAGAACCAATATCATCTCGAAAAGTAAAGGTGCTCATTCAATTAAAAACATGCCAGCCTCTTGGTGCTGTTCCGCACTAGCTAGAGCAATCAAATCATACATCAACACTGCGCTGGTTCAGTGCGAGCTGGTCCGACGTCGACGCCGATCCTCCAGGAGTCGTGTTGGTCGAGGCTTGGCCAGCAGCGTCGCTTCCCGAGGGCGACAGGTTGGGCAGCGCACCGTTCGACGGAGTGGTTGAACCAGCAGCAGCACCGGCCGGGTTCTGCTGAATACTCTGCATGCGCTGGTACTGCTGCAGCATCTGCTGCTGCAACTGTTGGTTCGGCCACTGCACGCCACCGGTCGTCGCGCCAGTCTGTTGCGTCTGCAGGAGCTGCTGCAGCATCGCAGCTTGCTGCTGCTGGAGCTGCTGCTGGTACACCGCTTGCGGGTCCACGGGACCCTGAAAAGACACCCAAAAAAACAAAAAAACACTTGATCAGCACAAGAATCCCCTCCTCCGCTCTATCGTCTAGGCTGCACCTTCTTGGCCGGCTTGATGTCATCGCGCGGGACGATGTCGATGAGGAAGTCGAAGACGTCGGTCTTGGTGATGGCCATGGCGATATCGTTGCGCTGCAGCGTGCGGCGCTTGTTCTCCTCCGTGTGGATCCAGGCGCGGAGACTGAGCTCGAGGATGAACATCTCGCAGGCCTTGGCGAAGAGCACGGGTGCCTCGGCGCTGATCATGCGGACGTCCTCGTCCGTCTTCATGATCTTCTTGATGCGCGCGAGCGGCAGCTGGTGCGTCTTGAAGTCGAAGGCGTTGGGGTCAATCTGCGAGATGTCCTGGATCTGGTGCTGCCAGAAGGCGTGCAGCGCGAGCTGCTGCTGCTGCATCTGCGCGCGCTGGTTCTGGAGCTGCAGCTGCATCTGCAGGTTGGCGTTGTTGGCGTTGTTGTCTCCGTCGCTCGACATGGTCAGCACTTGGTACTTGTGGAGGGCCTGAGGCTTCACATGGTCATCGGCATGGAGAGACACAAGACACACACATGGACGTCGTCAGTGAGGCGGAGCTTATCATAGGCGGAAAAGAGCGCTTCGCTCTCATTGGGCATGCACCTTCGTGCGCTTCGGTCGATTGGTCGGTCTTTAGCCTGTGAGAATCGAGGCGGAAGGGGGGAGCGCAGAAACCCTGTCTAAGATGATAAATACCTCGCAGTTGGTGGGAAAACGGGATGAATTTTGACCTGTTTCCAGTATCCAGTTCCACCGGCTATTTTTAGACATGGCTACACTTACCGTGGATGGGTTTTTGATGCGCATCTGCATTTAGTTCTGTACAATTGGTAGACCTTGGTGCAAGGCGAATGGTAGCGATGGCGGCGTGGCACTGGCAGGAGCGCTTCGAGTCTATGGACGTGGAGGACGCGTGTCGCCGGCAAATACTCAAAGTGCGTCGCGTCATTCATTGGCACAAGAGCTTGAAGTTGTTCGTTCACACGTCACGGATCGTATAACTATAACTACATGTGATAGATCCGCAGGTCAAAGGCGTACAGCCACTGGCTGAAGGAAAAGACTCGAGCTAGCAAAGAAACGCGCGCACTAGAGACCGCCGAAGACGATTCCGGTAACCAGAGCAAGCAAACCGAAATCGACGACGCTTTCCGGGATTGGCTCCGTCGGAAGCGCAAGCAGACTCGAAGTGCCAAGAAGCGACAGCAAGAAGACCCAGGAGAGAAAGACACAGCTCAGGTGGGTGCTGTAATGTCGTGTGTTTGTCTGTCTGTATTAATTGCTAACCTTTTGTAGGTTTCGCAGCCACAACAACCGTGGCGCAAGCCCCCATCTTTGCATGTGAATCCCAAGACAAAGGGTAGCACCCGTAAGGCAGAGCGTGCCGAGCTTTCGATGATAAAAGCCAACAGTGTGTCATATCTGCATCACGATCGTTCAGAAGCTGAAAATCAGCAGGCCTACGAGGCGTGGCTAGCTCGAGTCCGTCAAGAAGACCAGGTCAGACGAGCTCTGCGTCGTGACGAGCTTGACAGGCTCGAACAGCAGCAACGCGAAAAACATAAGCGTACGTGGCGGAAAAAGCTGGCAGTTTGTGCCTACTCGACTTTAGTTGTTGACAGCTAGGCGCACGTTAGAAATACCTATAACGCTGCATTTACTGTATTGGGATCGTGCTAGCTAGATATCTGTTTCCTCCATCCTCTCGATGACAGTCTCTTCATGTGCTGCAGCTTGGCGTGCCGGACTACTGGACAGACTCTTTCATTCTCCTCTTGGTGCAACATGAATTAGCTGGTGTTTTGGCTCTTTGCTGGCATCTCCACCCATGATGCGCTGAAGCTCCTTGCTCATGAACTCGCTGGCAGTGTCGCCGTGCAATTCTGTGTCCTCGCAGAAACAGAGCAGGATGGTGTCGATAGCGGCGTCGTAGACGTTCACGAAGGCGGAGACCACAAGCCAAGCAAGTACGCAGGCCACAACGACCGGTGCTAGCGGTGACGTCACAGTCTCACCTCCTAACAGTGAAAGTTGGTCCGCTGATAATGACAAGGAGGAGGAGGAAGATAACAACGCGAAAACCGCAAGCCCTACTGCGAGAGTGACGGTTAGCTTGATAAGGAAAAGCAGGAAGAAGCTGATAGAGTTCACCACTACCACACGCGCCATGTTCTTGAAGATGAGCCTGAACGAGTGTACCGACGCCGCACAGAATGAACTGCCTTTCATCGCGATTAAGATATAGGCATTTTTAGAGAGAAACTTGATGCACTTCTCAAAGCACCAAAGACAGCATTTGACCGCGAGAAGCGCCACTCGAACAATTCGATTAGTCTGCTGGATCTGCTTCGTGCTGTTCAGGAGAACCAGAGGCAAAGAGGACGAAGAATTAGTATCTGCCGATACAAACGATCAATTCAACCACAGATTGACTTACTTGCGATCGAGATATTCGAGTATGATCCGTAGGAACTGCACAAACGCGATAATGAAAGAACCGAAGCATAGTGATCCGAGACTGAATCGTAGCGTGTAGCTTAGCGCCTGTGCAATTGGAAACCGAGCCTCAAGCTCACGTTTCCCGCTATCTGAAGGTGGTGTCCAGTAGAACTGCGCGACACTACCGGCAATCACGCATGTTGAAATGGCCTGCAAAAGTTGGTTCGTCCATAGGAAGCCAAAGACATGGAATGCAAGCAGAACTTGTTGCAATCGCTTGGCTGGCAGTTCTTCTGCTGCACTTAACTCGGTCGTGATGTTGAACGTCGCAGCAGATTCTTTCACGGCTGAAGTCAAATCATCCGAACTCAGGAGGTAGGCAGCTACAGCTACGCAGTAGATGACGAGCCCCACGAAGAACGCTGTTGGAACGACTGGCCAAAGCAAAAGCAGTAGTAGCTTTTGAATCGCCTTGGAGCTCTCGCGAATGATCGCGATCGCGATTTTCAAGCGGTTGCGCATAGCAACGAGGAGCAAGAAGACAACCCCAGTGGCCACCCACGACACGTAGGCAGCTGCCTTGAACTGCAGCTTCGTGTTCTCATCACTGGCCACCGCCAGAGCAGTTGTATCGTTGGTGGTGGCATTCATGAAAGATAAGCCTCCTATTTGTTCCGAGGAGATCAGCTCGGAGCGTACGGAGCAAAACAGGCTCAGTAGCAAGAGTCCAATGAGTACTAGCGAGCACGTCAGCCATACCACGCAACCAGCGAAAAACTGCAACACGGTCAACCAGACCACTCCAAGGATCAGTGCACCAAAACCTCCGACAAGTAGAACGACCGAACGAGCGGCGTACATGTCGTTCAAGAAACGACCAAGTACCTGCAGGTTGCCCTGCATCTGGGTCAACAACGGATTCGTTCCGCCTGTCGCCTCCACTTCCCAAACCTCCTTCTGCGCTCGCTTGGTGTTGCAGACAGTGTCGCACTTCGCAGCCTCGTGCAGATCCACCGTGCAAGTTGGGTCGACACCTTCCGGGTCAATGCAAACCTCTTCAAGTATCGTTTCATTGGCGGAAGCAACTGGTAAGCAGCGGAAGAAGGCGGCTTCGGTGTCCTGAGAAACAACCCAGCACGTTTCGCCGCCGTACGTGCAGGTTTTCGAACCCGACACAGGACAGCTTTCCACACAGACACCGAAGAACTTCGCATTAGTCGGAGACACGCCGTTTGCTGCTGCAACCAAGAGATCGTCGTTGAGTCGAGGGTACGTCGTGAACCGCGCATGGGCATAGTCTCCCTCGCCGCAAACACTGCCGTTGTAGTCTTTTCCGTAGATAAGGCTGTTGAATTCACCAGGACGTCCGTGAGACCACTATAGTTGTCTTGGTAGCGAGACTCCCTACCTTAGAGGTTCTCCCGTCTGGAGAGCAACAATGGCTACGACAATCTAAACGATGAAGAAAAGCATACAAAAGAGTTAGCACTTATCAGAAGCTGCAACATTGCCATAGTTACCATGCCGATCCAGTAAACTACAAACAAAATGCAGCAGTACACATCTCGGCACCTGGAGGCAAAGGAAACTTGTATTTAGCATCAAAAAGGGATTCAAAGCATGTTACTTGCAATACTTACTTTCGTTCACTTCGTGGGGCGAGTCCGCGTCTGGGATCTGCGTCGCTTTCCTTTTCAGCGATGATATCGGGGCTTGTACAACACCCAGCCATGTCGAAACGTAAACCAGCAACTCAATCGAGTCTCCCACGTCTCTTTTGGTTTTGGCATGAAAACTCTCTAACTCTGTCAATACATAACTTTATTTCCATAGACTTGCAGCAGTCTCGTGTCGAAGAAACGGTCTGAAGTGGAAATAGCTGCCATTGTCATGGACGCAGGATGTCGAATGGAAAGCAGATATCACCAGAGACGGAGGCGAACGACCATGTGCCGCTTGAGTTTTTGCTCGGTGCACGCGCGAAATACTACGCCTCGACAGCGAGTCATCAAGGACGCAGCAGCAATGTACGTGCCAGCAACTCTCAATGGTTCATCACCACAAAGTGAATATCTAACGCTACATCAAGTTGAAGACAAAGCGCATCTTTGCACCGTCAATCCACCCACGAAGACGAGAGGAACAGGCTCGACAATTGCTGCAACGGGTTTTAAACCAGGAAGACTCACGTGGAATCGATGGTCCGTCTGAATCCGCGAATTTGCCAGCCGAGGGTGAAAGAGTGGCGCTATTGAAAGCTCTTGCTGAAGCTACATCGACGCCACATGATGACCAGGAAACCATCTTTGATGACGATAATTTTCAGTTGAACTTCGAGGATGATAAGCGAAGTCCTGCTCGAAGCAAAACTCTCCAACAACTTTGTGCTGATGATTTAAAACGCCAACACCAGCGGGTTACGAGCTTCCACGGCTATGAGCAAGACAACAGGTCCTTCCTGGATGTCACGGGGGCAGCTGCACGCATTCCACAGACAACAACTCGGCAGCTTCGAGATCTTAAGTTGAGTGTCGTGAAAGAGAAAAAGAAGCTGCAAGACAAGAAAACGCAAGAGTTGCTCGAAATCTTGCAGAAACAGCAGGAACATACACGCACTGCACACCACCAGCATCAGCAATTCTCAAAGACATTTCAGCAACAGAAGCATTCACGTGTTGTTTCAACTCAACTGCTAGCGCTCAATAGCATCAGAAATCATGATAACTGCAATAACATGGAGGAGTCGAACGAAGTAGCTGCACGAAAAGCTACAAGGGCCACTATTCCACTGCAGCTTCAAGAATCCTACTACGAACAGAATACAGCTGAGGAGCTGATGCACCTGCGACGACCTGTTTTGGCTACGCTGAACTTTGATGCACGAGTGTTGCCTTCGTCACCTCCAAAACCCAGGAAATCCGATGTGGTTGATTCTGACGGAGACTTGCTTTCTGTCTCCACCAACAACGAAGAAGATATAGATATATCGGACGCAGATGACGATGGCGAACAAGTCCGAAGGCGTTGGGGTGACCGGCAACGCGAGGTATTTGCAAGCAGTGCCGCCAACGGACTTTTTCTTGGGGGAGGATTCATCGCCAAAAGGACGAAAAACACGTACGAGAAGAAAAACCACCAAGCAAAAACTCAACCAAGTTCCATCAGCAACAATACCAGAAATCACCACACACAGGCCGTAAGCGAACGTGAGTTTCTCGAGACCGTACTCAGTGCACACTCTGCCTCAATTCTCCCACTAGCAGAAACAAACAAACCTGCACTTCGTCGTCGCGAAGCAAGTGCTGGGCTTCGACGCTCCAAACACCAGCACAAATTCCATCCAGACAAAAAAATAACTCTCGACCACACGCACCCATAATGCACAGCTCCACATCCCCACTCTCTATTGACACATCGATATCACTGCTTTTTCTCTGTCGTCACCACCGGCAGCGTCTCACGCAGAGGACGACACCTCACCGCTGTCCCATAGCAGATCACAGAGCAGTGCATGCCGAACACCAGTCGGTTCATGGTCGTGTTGGAATCGAACCGCACGTTGATCACCGCTGTGGCACCTTGAGCTCTGGCCGCGTACTGCACTCGATGCACCGCCTCCGCCATCGTCTCGTTCATCAACGACGTGTACGACGACGCCTCACCTAATAAATTAATATCAAAAACAGGGGGAAAAAGCATCAAAACTCGTCACCTCCCAATGTATCATTCTCTCCATATCGTTAGCATCATTTCATGTCGTACCTCCGACCAGCCCCGCCAATGCCACGTACATGTCGCTAACGACGGACTTGGAGCGAACCGCCACTGCCGACACCATACCGAACTCTTCTAGCACTTCTCGGCCTTTAATATGGTCGCCTACATGGGAGAAATACCACAAAAATAATGAAATTCTAGTAATGTTTTTGAGGGTTGCTAGTTTATTTCTATGGGGACGTCCTACGTGTGGTGAAGTAAAGCGACTCGGTGCGTTCTTTATCGTCGGCGCCTCCTGCTACGGATGTGAAGGCGCGGCGGGGTGTCACGCGCTGCACGCAACGTGCTACACGCGCCAGCATCGTCGGAATTTGAGGCGATCCACGAATGATACACGATTTTTGAAAGAGATATTTGGTGTAGTGAAATGATGGTGCCTTTAGTTCATCCCTCCTGAAGGGTGTTGTCGTGATACAATGTTAGATGTCGCCTATCCTGTATGTGTATTTTACTGTTAATACTCCGAACCGGAGTCTGTAAAATGATGTTGTCGGCATTGCCGTGGACTGCGTTGACGAAGCAGCAGTGATCCTCGACTATAACTACTCTTTGTGCGTGTGCTAGTATGGACAGCTCGTTGCTAAGGACGACGAAAAAGAAGGGAAAAAAGTTAGGTAAGTCAGTCGATGAAACAGCAAATGGTATACGGACAGTTCACGCAGAGCTCACCTCGGTCGTTGCAAGGCGATGCGTTTCAGCTGGCAAGTGTGATGTTTGCTCGATGCGGCTGTAGTCGTCGAAGTCGGTGTCGATGTCCGGTGACTGACGCTGTAGCTCCGGTCTTGCTTCGTCGTCCTCACAGTCTCGAACGGGTGTCATGAGAGACACCTCCTCAACACCACCGTCCGTCTCATCGCCATCCCACTCATCACTATCGCCTTGGTTCTCTGCCATCGCCCTTGCTCGTCGTTGAGCTGATAGCAACGCTCGCTGGTTCCTCCTCTTGCGACGCTCC
This sequence comes from Phytophthora podocarpi, assembly GCA_001314375.1. NCBI lineage: Eukaryota > Oomycota > Peronosporomycetes > Peronosporales > Peronosporaceae > Phytophthora > Phytophthora podocarpi. The sequence continues at coordinate 54,218 of LGSN01000013.1, forward strand.
TCAAACCACCTCTTGCGACGATTGATGTTGTAAACGCGAAGGACAACGCAGGCCGCGAGAAACATGATACCCACCAGTAGGAGTATCCCATCCCACGACATTCCAGACGTGTTAGACGGCTTTACGATGGCCACCACCTTAGATGCAGGCGCGACAGCAACATCGATTTTGTTTCCACTCTGTTCGAGTGCTGGTACTGAAGCTGATACAACTTCCTGTACGTGCTCGACCTTAATGTCTTGGACGAAAACTTGTCGTTCAGGCTCGATTTGACTGTCTTGGACATTTATGAGCTCGTCAGCAAGCATTTTAGATGGAACAACGATTGGTGCATGTTCCTTTTCACCAATTTTCTGTCCAGCGTGAGCTTGCGCGTTGCCGAGATGACGCGAAGTTTGTACGGCAGACACAGCCACTTCGTCTTTAGGCTGGTCTGATACGACGACCTGCTCTTGACTTTGCCCAGCTTTGGTCTGCTCATTTTGGAGTTGCTCGTCGTCGATCTCACGACCAAGCTTGGTGTCAGCGGATGAACTAGTAGATATCGCATCATGCGCAGGGTCGTGCATTGCGACATATGATTCCACTTGGATCGGTGCTTGGCTTGTAGTTTCTTCCAGTTCCTTTTCGTTATCGATGTCGGTTCCGGCAATTGCACTACGATCGTCTGCGCCCTCTTGGTTGATCACGTGTACTTTTACCATTTCTTCCAGCTGTGTCTGAATTGACTCCCGTTCCTGCTCCACCAGTTCATGTGTTATGTGTAGAATGTGGCGACGCAGCTCTTGCATTTCATTTGCGAGTATGTCTTGATGTTTCTCGCGATCTAGCCGCATCCTATCCATGTGCTGACGCAGCTCAGTTAGAACCGTCTGCGACTTTAATTCGATCTCGGAGGTCGAGAGCTGGAAACCCTGGAGTTCCTGCTGCAGCACGCTTACTCGGTTACGCATACGTTCTTGTTCGACTCTTGAAAGCGTGAACGGCGTTCTTTTCGAGAACAATCCCATCAGGCTCATCAACTCTTCCATAAAAAACCCGCTCGTCCCGATCACCAAACAGCTAGCCACCACTATCACACTCCACCGTGGAAACTCCACACCAGATGATACTCCATGTTGTGCAAAATGAGGGTCACCAGTAGAAAATTTGCCACGTGAGAACTGCTCTCTGTCGCCGCCGCCACTGTAGTTCTGATCACCACCAGCTGCAAGATCCCCAGCGACAGGCTCAACTTTAGTTACTTTTTCCATCGACGCCAGCATCTCCGAAATGCTCTGCGTTGATGTTGGAGCCGAGGCTCCATTCGAGTCGGTAACAGGCGATCCAACAGCGCTATGTTGCGTAGTGGACGGTTTTGTTGTCGACATTGTGGATAAATCGCTCGGTAACATCCCGTCGTCACCAATAGTCGTTTTCATAGGAGACTCGGGTCGATCTGCGCCAGCTTCATAGCACGAGCTGCTCTGTGAATTCGATCTAGTGCGCGAGAACATTTCAGGAAAGCTGCTCGTTGAGTACACGATCGGTTGCTCCGGTTGCAGCTGATTCGTCTTGGCACGCGCAGCTTTCGTCCCGTAAAATAAATCATTCCACAAGGCTTCATTATCTCCCTCTCTTGCTGCCTTCTCCAGCAACCTGTCAGCTTGGAGAGCGTCTTCTTCCTCCCACCTTCTCAGTGCCGACTCGTCCACTTCTTCTTGGTTCGACCGCATCGCAGTCGTGCGCCACCTGTCCGGGGTCTTCATCTGCTCATATCGAAGTGGATTCCTCGGCGACGGAGCTGCTGTTGCCCCCACCAACCGTTTCGGTGCAGGAGCTTTAATCCTCGAAAAAGCCAAATTCTGTCGGAACTCGGAACTCGAACTGTTCAACTCTCGTGGCCTCACTGGAGAGTAAAATTCTCCTGCAGCATTGAGTTTCTGCCCTGTAGAGCGTAATGAAACATTCCTGACTGAATTATTAAGAGGTGGCTTTGGGTGGTTCTCCGAGCGTCGCAAAGGTGGCAACACCGTCGGATACTGAAGTTTCGACGGCTTTAATAAGCGGTCAATTGGTTGGTTGGAGGTGGCCGCTTCTCGTTCTTCTCGCTCCATAATGAGCGTCATGAGAGCGTCCTCGTCTGGGTCGTGGTGATGCACTGGTCGTGGCCTGCAAACTGCGGTTGGTCGACGGTCAAAGCTGCTGCTGTCCACACCTAGAGACGACGAAGGCGACGGCGCTGCCATGCGCATCAGACGACGCTGCACTTCCACGATACGTCGCTGATCCTGCTGCAGCTGCCACTTGAGCAGCGCGTTGCGAACTGGGCGGCGGTTGCGGTTGTCATGGCGCGTTGCCATCGTCGATGGAAGTTCCGGTCTTGTCGAAATTTGGATTCGACGGTTTCGATGGTAGGTTTCAGGTAAGGAAGGATCAATAGTGAACTCAAGATATTCGGCCACTTCCCGCCAAAAACGGATGTTGACAAGAGAAGTGTCGAAACGCTACGTCTAAGGACAGTCATAGTACGGCTACTGTAGGATATATGTAGAATGGTAAGGTCATATCAAAACTGCATGGCTCGATTCATTATCGGTTGGTTGATTAGCTGGTTGGTAGTCACTTGTTTGCTGGACTGGTGCTGGCTGCTTGTGTTTTTCATCTAAAGTACACCCGCTGACTCGCAGTAGCACGTCGTCAACATAAAAACCCGCGTAGGAGGGGGTGGAGTTTTCTTCGATCCGTGAGGGCGGGCCCTCGGTGGGGGGCGTCACCATTGCCTTCGTTTCCCACCAAGGCCTCACGGTTTAAAAAAAACGCCGGTTGGGGTCTGCTGCGTCCCCGGTGCCGCTGTTGCTCCCTCTCCGCTCGCCCACGAAAAACTCCGCGTACTCGTCGCGAGTTGTCACAGACAAGATCTCGCCCATCTTGCGTTTGAAGCGCTCGCAGTACGCAGCAGCAGGAATAGCTGACAGACCATCCGGGTCCTTCGCAAGCAACTTAGTCTTTGCGAAGCGCTCCAGCTTCTTGTCCATGTTCCACGTCTGCAGGATGTCAATGAGCCCGAAGTAGTAGATGGATGGACCAACCACAGTGTTTGCCCGACGAGTACCTGTCGCAACTCGCGGAAGACCTGCCCGAGGCTTCGACTCCCTGATGGGGGGAGCATTTGATCCCTCGTGGCCGCCACGGTTCAGCATCGACGAGTTGTTGATGGTACGACGTCTCGGTCCGACTGCATCCTTCGGCGGAATCACAGGCTCTTCCTCCAAATCCGGATTCACCATGTACTCCACGTTGTGGATACCCAGCAGAAGTGAGTAGTCCATAATGCCCAAGCGCGAGAGGAAGTTGGCATCCTTTACCACTTGATCGTACAGCTCCTCAGCGACCTTCGGATCCAGGCGAACCTTCGCCGTCAAATCATTATCTTTCAGAATCACATTGGGCTCGTGGCGACCAACTCGTGCGCGGCAGTTCTCCGCATCCGTCGAGCCAAAAACATACTTGGCGTTGCAGTGACGGCACGTGACACGCTTACCCTTGGACGGGTGTTTGGCACTGCGGTTCACCCAAGAACCCTTAATATCGTATCGACGGTGAATCACCTTCTCCGTGCTGAACAGGTTAGCCATAACGACGAAATTGAACGTGTTGCCGTATAGCCGAATCGCGTGGCATCCGTAGAATCTCGTCAGGAGGCTATCCGGGTTCGTAAGTAAGAATGATGCGTACTCCGCTGCAACTGAGCGCAGGAAGACCGATTCTTCGTCGCTCATACTCTTCACAATCAGCTGCTGATCGTGTGAGAAGAACATGAAAGCGCCACTGGCACCTTCACTCAGTCGTTCCTTCGTTGTCCGGCTCAGACTCTCGATATACTGATTCGTATCAATCCCAAAGTGTTCACGAATGGTCTGGAAGGTGTGGGGGCAATAGTCAATAAATAACGTGCCCTTCCCCAGTGCAGCTTTCGGGCGTGTGCGGATCATGTACTCATCCACGCCGAGTGATCCGCGGTTGTCCTCTGTGCCTTGAGGCTGCAGATACAGTTCCTGCTGGTTGGCTCCAGGTGGCAGGTGTTGCGTGTCACGTACAGCCTGAATGATGCCCGTCGTAGTGTAGTACAGCACTTCGCAACGCAAAGCAAGATTCACTTGCGGGCTCAGATCAACATCCACATCCACATCCGTCTTCTTTCCTTTGCCTTTCTTCAAGGCGTCGTGGAAATCGTTCATTTGGAACCAGACCACGAAGTCGAAGTAACCCTTACACGTGATCATGAAATTCATCATCTGCGACACCCAACTGGATCGATCATCGCCTTGAACTAAGAACGGCACGTAGATACAAAAAGAAAGCCCCCAGTAAATGATAATCGCGATCACGTAGCTGGAGACAAATAGGCAGGCAGAAGCAATCGTCAGCAATGAGGCTTCTTCACAAAATGGCAGATACACGTATACTTACATCGTGACCGAGTGCAGCACGCGAAGACGCATGCGCAGCGTCTCCGAAAGACCGGAGTTAAGACGTCTGTACGCCCAGTAGATAACCCTGTAAAAAAAAGAAATAGCGAATAAGACACCCACCAGTCAGTATGATATTCAGTTACGGTAAGTCAAAAATTGTCGATATCGAAAACGTACGTGATGGCATAGACCCAGTACAAAATGAGCCAGATGTAGAAGAGCAGCCATGACCTGATCGCACACAGTGTAACAGACACCACACCAAGTTAAAATCTCCTCCGTCGCACAGAGCAGAACTACAGAGTTACGTCGTGAACGTACTGAAAGTTGAGGTTCCAAAGATTGCCCGTTTCGCTTGAGCCGGAGCTATCACTACCATCATTATGACGCAACTTGCTCTTGCTTGCTGTCCAGCAATACCCGAATTCGGACTCACCGGCGAAATCCGGAATAGACACCAGTAAGATACACGTAAGGAGACCTGCGCGCAGCAAACCAGTCTAGTTAGTTCAAAAGACTTTGATCGACATCATTTCCGATGATACAACAGTCGCATACCTGTCGCCCAGACAAAACCGTGGTAGCGGCGAACGTTGCTCTTGTAATCTGTAAACGGACTCTGCAGCGACGACAGCATGTCGATGGCCATGACGAAGAACCAACTCTCCGACGTCCAAAGGAAGAACTGCGTGAGCGCAGCCGTAGCCGTGCACGATGCTCCTGTGAGTGTGTTCGAACAGTCGCCATTGCCGCACTTGTACAGCTCCGTTATGAGCAGCACCGCCACAAGGCAGATATCGCAGATACTGCGGAAGAAGATGATGGGGTTCGGGTGCTTCCGCCAGGTAGGACGCGTCAAGAACGTGTACACCACTGCGGAACAACAGAAGAGCGTGATAACACTGCCAGACACGAGTCCTACTGACGCATCGGCATCGTTGTCCGCGAAGGTGACAGTCAGCGCAGCACCGCAGATGAAAATGAAGAACATGCAGCACTGGATCTTGTAGTTGTTGGCCCAGTGGATGGTGTTCTCGACCTTGATCTTGGCGTGGAACCAGCCGATACCTTCATTGGGGCCACCCTGGATCTTGTCCGTCACGTAGCTGCCGTTGTCGAAACTGTCCTCGGAGCTCTCATCTACAGAACGCATGAGTTTAGAGCTGGAAGCAGATTTCTTCAGCTCCATCGGAGTTTTCATGGACGAGTAGCCATTACTGCAATAGTTCACAACAACAAATAAATAGGAGCAAGGGACGTCAAGACCACAAACTAGTACAACGTAGCAACCGATAAGAGACGAACCCTGCTTCGAGCATGCCGTTAGGGAATGTGTGGGCGTTCGGGGCGCTGTCTGTGCGGACGTAGTAAGGCGTATCATTGCCGGGCATCTGCCGCTCGGACTCGGACATGCCGTAGTCCATCTCGTTCGGGTCGTAGTGCGACTGCTGCGGCGGAGGCGGCGGCGCGTGCGGGCGGCGCGACTTAGGTTTGCGACCGGGCGGCGCGGAGCTCGAAGGCCCGCTGTATACTGGCTGGCGCTCGGACACGCGGAGGCCGTTGCTGTCTCGCTTGTCTCTGCTGGCCATGAGGGAGAAGGCGTCGGCTGCGCTGTGCTGTGCTGGCCTGTTGGCTGGTTGTAGGCCTCGCTGGGGCCTGAGCGGCGTGTGTAGCGTGAGAGAGGAGAGGGCGGACGTGAGCGAGGGTGGCGTTCGTCCTGGGCCTTTCCCGTCGGGCGTCGAGCTGGGCGTCGATCGAGGCTTCCTGCCGCTTGTCTCTTTCGTCAGTGCTGGGACGGCAAGAAGCCAGCGCCGGTTTTTCTGTAGGAAGTTGCGGCAAAGTTGCGTGACGCTTCGTTGCTAGTCTTAACGTGACTTAATTTAAGCATCTGGATTATAATCCGGATGCTTAGATTAAGGATTTAAAAATCCAACAGAACGTATTTAGCCAGGATCCCGAATAGCAACTCGGGGTACAGTATTGCGCGTTCTAGTCGAAGTTTCCGAACGGGATTCATCCAATCAATCCAGCGAAACCGCTCAGCAAATCGCCCACATCGTCAAAAGAACTTGAGCTGACTATGACACTTTATAAGTACGAATCCGGACTTAAGCGAACTTTGAAAAGCATAATACATGTACGCTTTTTATATTTTTGCATCGGTCGGTTGCCGTAAATGACTTGATAATTGTATTGGGGTGATCGCGCCAAGAGCAGTCAATCGGCCGGCATCGGCAAATTTAGGCGGAATTGTGAAGTACCGTACTGTAGAATCCGTGACATAGTTTCTACAGTACTTGGTGGTTGCTACTCCGATTTAATTTAGATATTATCTTTCTCGTTAGATCGTAATTCACCTGAAGGCAATTTGGCAGAGATAATTTTGCGTACGGCCTGGCCGTCATGACCCGCCGCACTTGCGCATTAGATATATCCTAGCCAAGCGCTCTGGGTTGCTGCATCACGTTAAGGCAAAACGCACCGAGCAGTTGGCGTAACTACAGCTTTGTGCGCGAAGGCCCGTAGGCCCCACTCTGAATTAACGTGGGTTCAGTACACTTTAGCCAGACTGACGTGAAAGATAGGTTTCGGGCCGATTTATGACCACGTTGCGGCTCCATTCGTTTTTGGGGCGCTCGCTCCTGCGCTTTGACGTTGTCATTCTCTTTCTTCCCAGACTGTCAAGATGGTACGGTTGCTGCTGGTGCTGTTTATAGCTTTGCAGCCCGAGCATGTGGAACTCATGATGTTTTGTTGTTGCCGCTGAGCAGAAGCTTTACACGTACCCCGGAAACTACCGCGTCTTCAAGGTGCTCATTGCCGCCGAGTACAACGGCATCGACATCGAGCTGCCGGAGTTCGACTTCGCCAAGGAAATCAAGTCGGCGGAATTCAAGGCTAAGACCCCGGCTGGCAAGGTCCCCATCCTTGAGACTGACGAGGGCTGCATCTTCGAGAGCGGCGCCATCGCTCGCTACGTCGCCCGTCTGCGTCAGGACACTGGCCTGTACGGCAAGACGTTCTTCGAGTCTGGCCAGGTGGATGCCTGGATCGACTTCTCCGCCTACGAGCTGGAGGTGCCCCTCGAGGTGTGGGTGCACCCCATCCTCGGCGTCGGCAAGTTCAACGCCGCTGCCCTCACCAAGGCCAAGACCGACGTGAAGAAGGCCCTCCAGGTTCTGGAGAACCACCTGCACCTGCGCACCTACCTGGTGGGCGAGCAGATCACCCTTGCCGACATCTTCATCGCCTCGGTCCTTGTGTACCCGTTCAAGTTCGTGCTGGACAAGGAGTTCCGCAAGCCGTACTCGGCCGTGAACCGTTGGTTCTCGACCCTGGTGAACCAGCCGGAGTTCCAGGCCGTCGTGGGCGATGTGCCGCTCATCGACGTGGCTCTGACCGCTGAGGGCGACAACTCGGGCAAGAAGGCCAAGAAGGACGCCCCCAAGAAGGAGAAGGCCGCTCCCAAGGAGGAGGCCCCCAAGCCCAAGAAGGTGGAGCACCCGCTGGTTGTGCTGAACCGCGAGAAGCCGTCGTCGCTGAACCTGGACGCGTGGAAGGTGCAGTACTCGAACACGAAGAACCTGACGGACGCCATGACGTGGTTCTGGGAGCACCTGGACACGGAGGGCTACTCGCTGTGGTTCTGCGACTACAACTACAACAACGAGAACACGAAGATGTTCATGACGTGCAACGCTGTGGGCGGCTTCCTGCAGCGCTCGGAGGCCATGCGCAAGTACGCGTTCGGTGTGATGGACGTGTGCGGTGCCGAGGGCTCGGAGATCATCATCACGGGCTGCTGGCTGTTCCGTGGCGACTCGGAGGAGCACATGATCGAGGCCAACCCGGACGCCGAGTACTACACGTGGAAGAAGGCGGAGCTGAACGACGAGACGAAGGCCCGCGTCGCCGCCTACTGGTGCAACGAGGACGACCTGGAGGGCAAGCCCATCGCTGACTCGAAGGTGTTCAAGTAAGCGTCGGCGGCCTGTTGTCGTGCGGCAAGTGTCGTGAGCTCGTCAAGGCATCGGCATTTGGCGTTTCTAGGTAGTTTCTGCCGCGTCGTAGTTGCTGCGGCTGGTAGCTAGGAATGAAAGAAATGGATGACCAAGGGCGATAGCCGTTGGGAATAATTATATACAACAGTTGCTGTTGTCAAAGCTTCTTGTCGTGGTGTTTGTGGTGGAAGGTTAAGCGCGTAACGTTAGACAAGTTTCCACCCTGCAAATTGCAGTCTTCAACGACTGGAGACGCAAATCCATCGCCAATCCCCTTCAAACATGCTCTGCATGATTCGCATTGGTGAATAGCGTCGATGGTGTTCAAGCCACTCGCAATGCAACCTAATAGGCAGCGTTGCTGTGTCCTCACAAATCCAGGTCCTCCGACGATCGCAACTACTGAGTCATAAGGTTCTACTGTCGAGCAGTGATCGACAAACTGCCCTAACATTGCTCTGCTGATTCTGTTGTTTACCTGCTATTGGGGGAGCAGTCGTAACACAGCTTACACGTAGTGCTGGGCTCTTTTGCGATGGTTTGGACGATAGCACGTTCGTTCCTGTCTTCAGGTAGCTCAAGGCACTTTTCGAGTAGCGATTGCTGGTATCGGCAGCAATAGCAAAATTTGGTCGTCGGAAGTGATCGAGATGCCCCGTTAACGAGGAATTGAGTCAGCGGTCAAAGGAGCAACCTCGTGTTTCCATCAGAGCTTGGCAGTTCGATTGATTAATATCTTTCGTGTCTGCGCTCATGCTGCAGGTGCTTATTTCAAGTTTCAATTCGGTCGACTGGTACGGAGTTTTATGATTCTTGCCTTACACACAACGGCATGCTGCTTCAACTAACACCTAGTTCATGGCCTCGTAGATAAAACCAGCAAGTTCTGGGTCTAGACAACCACCATCCACTCTCGGATCGAGTAGGACGTGACCAGGTCCTCGCGCACGTAGGGGTCGTTCTTGGCAAAATCCTCAACCAGTTGCTGGTCTGGCACGTTGAAGATGATGACGCCGGCGTCCGGCGGGTTGGCAACGGCGCCACCCATGACCAGGTGCCCATTCTTCTTGGCATTCAGAGTGTACTCCAAGTGTTCGGATCGGATTGGAACCCGACGCTCGAGGATGTCGTCCACGTAGTTGTAGCGCAGGATGAAAACTTGTTCTCGGGGGATGACGACATGGTGCGCAGCGATAAAAGCGAGGACGAAGGAGACAGCGGCGGGAAACGGGAGCAGCTTGGCGGATACTCCGAGAGCATCTTGAAAAGTGCTATACCGGTATGTACAATACCTCGTTCCCGAAGAGAACATTCTCGAAACTGACGAAGTGCAAGTACGACGATCACGGCATACTGTACAAATGTACGAAGTAACTCTGCAGCTAAGTTAATCACTTGGAGGAACACAAACAGGGAATGACTACGGGTATGTTGTGTTGGGAGCTTGTGATCGCTTGAGGATCACAGGTCAGTGTCAGCTATCCGGAAACCGAACCATTGCCCTATTGTCATGAGAAGTTTTATGTTGAGAACTTTGAGACCAATTTCGCGCCACAAGCAGATCTTGTCCTTTCGTGTCATCTTCTAAACTACACATTGCATTACGAAGAGTAGCCCCTGTTGCACGGCTTGAAAGCGCTTGGTGGGAATATGTTTGCTAGTTCGCCATTTACATGTAGTTTTAGTTATTATTATTAAAACAGTGTTATCGCCTGGATAGGATCAAGAGAGTCTGATCACTGTTGCAGGCCGCTGAAATCTTCCCGAACTGGTACTGTACTGTAGTCTTTGCATCAATGCAACACACCGGTACTTGCTTACGTCGAGGAATTTGGGAGCCAAAAACGTCATAATATTAAGGCCTTGCTTGTCCGGTGATGACGTATGATGCCCTTTTTTGTGCTCGGATTCAAAATTGCTCTTAAACTGAAACTCAAATTACTTGGAAAAAGTAGCAAATATAAAAAATACATTTGAACACACTCAAATTTACCCAGTTGTTTTTTATTATTGAAATGTAAATATGCTCTTGTATTGTCCCCAGACGTGCCGAAAGCGTATCGCAGGCCAATCGTTGGGGAAGCTAGCGTTGCCACTTTCTTTCACATCCAAGATCGACAAGATGGTTCTGGTAGGTTTGCAGCGCTGTATTGGTCACCACGCTCACTTCTGGACGCAGAATGCATCGCTAACCAATCGTATTCTCTGTCTATTGCTTGCCGAGTAGAAGCTCTACACGTACCCCGCCAACTACCGCGTCTTCAAGGTGCTCATCGCTGCCGAGTACAACGGCATCGACATCGAGCTGCCGGAGTTCGACTTCGCCGAGGACACCAAGTCGGCGGAGTTCAAGGCCAAGACCCCCGCTGGCAAGGTGCCCCTTCTGGAGACTGACGAGGGCTGCATCTTCGAGAGCGGCGCTATCGCTAAGTATGTGGCTCGCCTTCGCTCCGACACTGGCCTGTACGGCAAGACGTTCTTCGAGTCTGGCCAGGTGGACGCCTGGATCGACTTCTCCGCCTACGAGCTGGAGGTGCCCCTCGAGGCCTGGCTGTACCCCATTCTGGGCTGGGGCAAGTTCAACGCCGCTGCCCTCACCAAGGCCAAGACCGACGTGAAGAAGGCCCTCCAGGTTCTGGAGAACCACCTGCACCTGCGCACCTACCTGGTGGGCGAGCAGATCACCCTTGCCGACATCTTCATCGCCTCGGTCCTTGTGTACCCGTTCAAGTTCGTGCTGGACAAGGAGTTCCGCAAGCCGTACTCGGCCGTGAACCGTTGGTTCTCGACCCTGGTGAACCAGCCGGAGTTCCAGGCCGTCGTGGGCGATGTGCCGCTCATCGACGTGGCTCTGACCGCTGAGGGCGACAACTCGGGCAAGAAGGCCAAGAAGGACGCCCCCAAGAAGGAGAAGGCCGCTCCCAAGGAGGAGGCCCCCAAGCCCAAGAAGGTGGAGCACCCGCTGGTTGTGCTGAACCGCGAGAAGCCGTCGTCGCTGAACCTGGACGCGTGGAAGGTGCAGTACTCGAACACGAAGAACCTGACGGACGCCATGACGTGGTTCTGGGAGCACCTGGACACGGAGGGCTACTCGCTGTGGTTCTGCGACTACAACTACAACAACGAGAACACGAAGATGTTCATGACGTGCAACGCTGTGGGCGGCTTCCTGCAGCGCTCGGAGGCCATGCGCAAGTACGCGTTCGGTGTGATGGACGTGTGCGGTGCCGAGGGCTCGGAGATCATCATCACGGGCTGCTGGCTGTTCCGTGGCGACTCGGAGGAGCACATGATCGAGGCCAACCCGGACGCCGAGTACTACACGTGGAAGAAGGCGGAGCTGAACGACGAGACGAAGGCCCGCGTCGCCGCCTACTGGTGCAACGAGGACGACCTGGAGGGCAAGCCCATCGCTGACTCGAAGGTGTTCAAGTAAGCGTCGGCGGCCTGTTGTCGTGCGGCAAGTGTCGTGAGCTCATTTGGATCTTGGCAGTAGCTCGTTGTCTGCTGCACCAATTGTCGTCATTAACTTGGAAATGAAAGAAAGTATTCGAGAATCATTATTCATATGCATGCACAACAAGGGGCCGAAGGTGTCGGCTTCAATCTCGGTGCTCCATGTATAAAAAACCTCGGGATAATGTCCACCCGAGGTTTTTTGTCGTGTGGGCGATAAAACTGCGGCTTACTTGTGAAGTTGCTTCCCAGCCCTCAGAGGGAGGAGAGAAAAGCGTGTGTCGGTCGTCGCCTTACGTGCCTCATAGCGCCGCGCAGAGGCGAGGAAACCCCGCGCCGCTGCATTCAAGAGACGGAGCAGCGTTTCCGCTCCATTTACAGGCCCGCGTGACGGACTAACAGCGCCGCATCACGGCCAAAACGCGCGCCTAAGTCGTCCGATCGAGAGCTATTTCCGCGTCGGGAGTGGCTGGATCCGGGGCTAAATAGCAGCCGGAGACGTCCGTCAGACCCGCCGAACGTAGACGGACATGGGCGACTTCCCGCCGCCTCAGCGCACGAGCGTTAAAGCGTCCGAACTCGTGCATCGCGCCGTTGACAAGAGCTACGAGGACTTCCGCACTCTCATGCACCAGCTGCCCACGATGCGCGAGGAGGAGCGACGCGAGCCGCTGCTGGCACAGCTTCAGAGCTCCCGCAAGCGCTTTGCTCAGCTTCTGGCGGTGCTCAAGTGGTCGGTGCAGTCGCCGCTGCTGCAGCAGTGCGACACGTTGCTGCAGCAGACGGAAACGTACCGCAACAACGTGAACGAGACCAACGACCGACTATTCTTCATGCACGCGGATCTCAAACGCGCCAAGGAGCGGCGGTACGACCTGAGCACGGCTGTGGACGTGCTGTACGGAGGCAGCTATCTGCGGCTGCCAACCATCATCAAGAACGCCATGTTCCCGCGTGAATTACCCGAAGTGGATACGGAACAGGCAGCGACGGAGGTGGCGGATATCATCCGCTTCCGTCTCATTGAAGCGGAGATCCCAGAGCAGTTCTCCAACATTAAGCTGGATCGAGGCTTCGTCACGTGTCAAGCGGAAGGAGAGTTCGAGATTGTGTTGACGATTCAGGGCAAGGAGAACGATGCGAAGTGGCGTGTTATCAGTGTGAATACAGCGCTTACAGACACGCAGGCTTTCGAAGACCACTCGCAGGCAGCGTCTACGAGCGCTCTACGCATTATCCGTACGAATGCACCAAGCGCAGCGCACTACAACCACTTGAAGAATCTTGTGCAACGTGCCATGAACAAGTCTGAGAAGCCTTTCGTGGATGCTTTCATGGTGATGCGAGAGTTTTGCTCGTCGCTGGCGTTGCAAATTCTGGCGTCGCAGGGAAAACTGCTGATGGAGGGCCGCTGGAAGAATCGCATCATGATTAAACACCACCGTGACCAGAATGTATTGGACATCTGTTACTGGCCCAAGGCATTCGCACGAAAGGAGGCGCAAGCACTGACAGCGCAGCAGCGGCTGATTCAACAATTGAGCGACCCGGTAGCAACAGCTCGAAGGGGGTCTTCGCTGCCATATCCTGAATCGAGCTTGTGTGTTCGACTGGGTTTCGATCCGAACAAGAAGAAGCTTCTCTCTGTTAGTCTTAGCCCGTCACTTCCACCGAATCTTTCAGGGTATGCAGCATTGCTGAGCGCTTTGGAGGTGCCATCCAACATGTTCTTACTAAGTGCCGAGAATCTGCTGATTGCAGCCATGCGTGCCCACGTTTCGGCAGCTCTTTTCTCCATTGGCAGACTACTTGTAGTAGATTCTCCGGATGAGAAAGCTTCCACGCAACTGGTTTCTGGAGAAGATGTCGCTATGGTTTGTTCGGAAACGAGTTTACGGATCGCGCGGGCAGATATTGGCGGATTGCAGCAGTTTCTGGAGGTGACGTTTGACATTCGCGAGGGCCGGTTTATTGTGAGTTCAGTCGCTGGGGCGAAACATTCCGCTCTTTATGTCTCCGTGAAGCAATTGGAGCGGATACTGAACACACAATGCAAAATCGAGCTTGGGGGTAACGTTGACAAGTCGTTCTCGAACGATTTTGCGCTGGTTTCCGGCGATGGGAAGGGCGACAAGTCGAATGAACTGATACACGTGAGCGTTCGGAAAGTGTTGTGCGAGATTGTGGCTGACGAGGTAGCGCAAATCGGCTCTTCTTTCAAGGGCATTGAAGTCTTGCGCAATGTCAATTTGAACTGGGAGCGGTATCTTGCTTTCCGACAGCAGCACGGTGGACAGACTGAAGATTTATCAATCTCAGACACAGCGCTGTATTTCCAGCTGACGTCGTCAAAGGAATCTACATGCTACCTGGTTATTGAGATCGATAAGTATGGCGAGGTAGATGGAATGAACGGAAATGTGCACGAAGCCACTGAAGTGGAGGAATACGTGCGATTACCATGCTTCTCATTGCTCCAGACGAGTGCAGGCTTGCCAGGGCAGCCATCTGGTGTGCAGTTTATCCAACGGTTTGGTGCGTTCAAGAAGGAAGATTTGCATCCGTCCGTTACTCGTCACAACGAGATTATTGTAAATGGTCTTCGTGGCAGTACTCGCAAGCGTCCTTACAGTTCGAATGGCATTGCTTTGGTTGGAAGTAACGTGAGGTCAACGAAAAAGACGCTCCTTGAGGGTGGACGAGTAGAAAACACCGGATATTGGCTGGATGACGCCGAGCACCACGTAGTGTCTCGCAATTTTGTTCCCCACATTGCGTCGGTGCTGCTGCACGCGATCAATATGTGCAGTGAGAGGATTCAATTGCAGCACTTTGTGAACTTTGCTCGTCGGCGCAAGTCAAGAATTCGTTACTCAGGTGAAGCTGGTACATCAAATGGGGAGGGCACGGGTGGTCAAGTAGTTACGCTTTCATTCCCGGAAAAGGTCAACACGGATCCATTGAAGATCGTTGCTATTCAAGGCCACTTGAAGCATGGCGGAGGGTTCGAGCTGTGTCTTCAGTTGGCTTCGGTGCCATTCAAGTTTATCCTTCCGAAGAAGCCAAAACAACACTTGTTATCAGAGCGCTCACACTATGTCAACGCACGAGGCCAGCTGATCTTTAAGTACCCAACAACGTTGGTTACTAGTGAGCTTTTCAGTGAGAACCCGCTGGAAATGTTCATGGTTGAGCTGATCTGTGTCGTGAGGCCGCTATGTGAACTCGCTGTGAAGCTGGAGAAGATGCTGGCCGCCGTGGGGCGCTACACTAATGACATTAAGAGCGACGGGCATTTCTACGTGGAAAGTGCCGACCCGTTTGCGATTGTGTTAGCTTGCCGAGCACCCAACCCAAGGCATTGCATTGCTGCTGGGTCATCACCGGATGGCATGACGACGTACCGCGTGACCGTGCAGTTCAAGCAGAAAATGGGCTTTGTAGTTAACTACAGCCACAAAGCCGAGCATCCGCTGATGCACTTCATCCAGTCGGCGCTAAATGGACACAGTGACCCAGCACAATTTGTAGAAGCTTTGGAGCGCACGTGTATCCCGATGGGCATTTTGGCTAGCGTTGTAGAGTCCCAGCTACTTTGCGCCAAATACTATCGTCAAGACCCTCCGCCTAATGCGAAGGACGGTGCAGCAAATGGAGGCCCGAAGGCTTTTGGTCGAGGCAAGATGGGTGGAAAGGGAATGAAGCTCGGTTACAAGTTCAAACTCCCAGGTGAAGAGAAGGGTTACTACGCTGAAAAGTCTTACGGTGGTGATGACAAGTCCTTCGTGCCTGCCGAATTGGTGATGATCCCGCGGTCGCAAACGCAGGTTCGCCTGTCTTATGGAGACCGCTGCGCCGTAGATATTTATTTCCTGGAGGTGCGAGCCAATGCTTATCGTTGTCTTCTTTTGGTTCCTGTGTCACTAATTTGTGTTGTTGATTTACGTTGTGGCGTCCTTCAGAATCATTCGGTGAAGATGCAGAGCTCTTTGGGAGGCGTACGTGTACCCAGCTGCCCATCCGAGAAGGGCATCGTCATGGACTGCCAGAATTTTGCTGATAAGCTGCGCAGCACGCTGTCGGAAATGGTATCAGCATAAGTGGACATAGCTCTGCAGTAGTCGTCACTTGAGCATACATGTCGAGGCTGACAACTGCTGTGGTGAGTAGCAATGCGTGCTCAAGCGTAGCTAGCACGAGATGAACGAGCAACACAGGATAGATGGAGTGAAAAGCGAGAGGAAGATGCAGTGGGCAGACAGCCAAGTCTGATCGGCAGGATTGGTGATAGGCTATAGGACGTGCAGCACAGGAAAAAAGCTGGCGTGGAGAGAAGAAACCGCGCCAGCAAGCTCATGGTGATCGCACGGAATAGATCTGAGCATAATAATAAGACGTCGACGAGAACCGCGGCATCGCTCAGCTCACGCTCACCAACAGAATGAAACAAAAGGTGACAGCAGAATAACAAGGCCCTGCGTTGACATTCTAGCGCTACCCTACAATGATTAAGCAAGCAGCTGCGAACAACAGCTACGTGTAGCTACTGCATCCTACAGGTGCGACTGCCGAACCGCAAGTCTCGATCGACTCCACCAACTTACAGCTCCGTCTTCTCGTTCTGCTTCTCCTGGAAAAACTCGAGGATGTTCTTGCGGAGCGAGAAGAGCGTCTTCTTCTGCGGAGACACGTTGTCGTTGTCCAGCAGACCCTCGAGACGCTTGATCTCCGAGTCCACGTACGAGGGGCCCTTGGCGACGATCTTCTTGATGGCCTTCAGGTACAGCGAGCCGTACTTGGCATCGCTACCCTCCAGACCGTCGACAACAGTCTGCGCCTTCTCCAGCACCTCCGCCGTGATGTCGCCACTCTCCGTGATGATCACGTCCAGCTGCTCGACGCGGCCAGCCTCAGTCGTGAGGCTGCCGTCCACCGAGCGGTGCGTGCCAGCGTGTTCGTTGATGAACTCGACGAACGAGGCCTTGTCACGCCCGTTCGAGTAGTCCTCGGGCTCGTCGGCGCCAGGGGCGAAGTAGAAGAGCGTCGGGTAACCCTTGACGTTGTAGCGCTTGCCCAGCTCCGCGTTGGCGGTAGCATCCACCTTGGCAATGAGCACGTCGTCCTCACCCTCGAAGACGGCACCCACCTCCTCGTAGATCGGGGCCAGGCTCTTGCAGTGACCGCACCACGGCGCGTAGAACTCGACGATGGCGTGCTTCTTGGAGTGGATGACCTCAGCGTCAAAGTCGGCGTCGGTCAGCGCAGCCACGTGGCTCGGGGCCTTGGCCACACGCACGTGCGTGCCGGCCTTATCGTTCAGGAACGTGACGAAGTCCTCCTCGCCGCGGCCGCCCTTGTAGTCCTCGGCCTCCGTGGAGCCCTTGGGGAAGTACTTGAGCGTGGGGAAGCCCGTGACGCCGAACTTGGAGCCCAGCTCCTTGTAGTTGTCGGCGTCCAGGTCGGCTACCACCACGTCGTCCGTCTTCTTGAAGGCCGTGGCCACCGTCTCGTACGTCGGAGCCAGGCTCTTGCAGTGGCCGCACCACGGCGCGTAAAACTTGACCAGCACGTGCTTGGAGCCGTCCACCACGTCGTCAAAGTTGTCGGGCGTCAACACCGTCACGTCGCCGGCCGTCACCACGCCCAGCGCCATCGCTGCCACCGAAACTGCGAGCTTCCACACACCCATTCTTGCTACTGTCGCTCTTTACTCGTCCAAAGCGCGAATGGCGATGCAGTGCGTGGATCGTCCGCTTGAACTGATTGAAGCCCTAAGTGACTTGGTTTCAGTATGGAGGCAGTGGCGATGACACGTGGCGCATAAAAACCTCCTTAAGTACGATACCAACATGGCTACACATACGATTACGTATTTCCGACTTTTGAACCAGGAAGAGAAAGAGGAAAGCAAAAAAGCTGGTTATAAAATTTAGTCCACGTAGCGTGTGGCATGGTGAACACCGAGCTCCTCGGGAGATACGTCAGATCCGTTCTGCTCTACCTCGATTACGTTCATCTCTTCGTTCTGTGCAATCCAAGTGGCAATTAATACGAACGAGAAGGCCATCAGTATCCAGGCGGTGAAAACGCGTATCAGAAATCGACAACCCAACCAAACAAGCACGTACCGCGCGTACGAGCGTCTCCTTGCGCACGTCGTTCTCGAGGAACTGCACGATCTCCTCGAAAGTGGGGCGAACCGACTGGTCGTCGGACGTGCAGCGCTTGTACAGGTCGCGCACGCTGTCCATGCAGTTCTTGCTCAGCGACGGACGCAGGTTTTCGTAGGCCACCATGTGCATCAGCGTGCTGCCCGACACCTTCTTGTTGCGAGCACCCTTGGCCTTGATGTCGTGATACGGAATCTTGCGCGTGTCCAGCTCCGCCAACACTGTTCATCGTAGGACACCAATCAGTCAGTAGGTAGTCAATAATATCATGGAGCAGCTCAGGACCATGTTCAAGCAATTTGTGCGGCGTACCAATGCCGAAGCTGTAGACGTCTGCCTTCTCCGTGTAGCGTTCTCCACGAATCATCTCGGGCGGCAGCCACAACGGCGTGCCGGTCACGCTCATCGTCTCGTCCACGGACTTTTCGCGGCTCAGGCCGAAGTCGCTCACCTTGGCGCCCCAGGTGGAGCTACACGTCGTCAATCAAACGAACAGACAGTATCCTGGCATGTCAGAGCGGCGTACTCTTTCCATCTGCCTAAAAAGAGCGCTTCAGAGTTGAAGCCAACTGTGTCGATCGTTACCTAACGAGGATGTTCATGCTCTTGAGGTCGCGGTGAATAATGGGAGGCTTCATACTGTGCAGGTATGCCATACCGCGCGAGGTGTCGATGGTCATGCGAAGGATGGGCTTGGCCCAGGTCATCTTGTTCTCCGGGTTCCGCAGTACCGCGAAGAGGTCTCCTCGCTCCAGGAACTCCGTCACGAAGCAGCTGCACACCATACAAACCAAGCGACAGACATCACAACAACAATAGTCAGTCTCAGCCCCCAAAGGCAAAAAAGGGAGGCCGTCAACGTACATGTTGGAGTACGAGTTCCAACTGGCGCCGATGAACTGCACGATGTTGGGGTGGCGCAGGTTCATCATGAGCTGGATCTCGTCGCCGAACATGCGCAAATTGTCCTCCGTGATCTTGTTTCGCAGCATGCGCTTGACCACGACAGGCGTGCCGCAGTACGTGCCCTTGATGACTTCTCCAAAGGCGCCGGCGCCGATGATCTTCTGCAGCTTGAGGTCGTTGAAATTGATCTCGGCCATGCGCAGGCCCTTGTTGCTCTCGAGCATCGTCTCCACCACGTTCTTCTCCTTGTCCTTGAACTCCTGGAAGTCCACCGTGTTGTTATTGGGCCGGCGGTTCGACCTGTCGGGACGCTCGGACGCCGCGTCGGCCGCCGGGCGCCCGCGTCTCGAGCTGGCCTCGCCGCGCTCGTCCCCGTTGTGCGGACGGTGGCGTCCGCCATCGCCTCCTCCGTTCGGCACGGGGCCGCGCTGGTTGTCGTGCGCGACGTAGTCCTTTGTGTCGCTCTTGGAGGAACACCCACCCATGACGGAGTCTGCTGTAATTGCTTATTGACGGCTCGACGGCGGTGTGTTGTTGAGGCGGGAAAGCCGCAGCGCGACTTGGGAAATGCCTCGATTAGGCCTGCCTCTTACGGATCATATGGCGCGTTTGTATGGAAGTTTGTATGCCGTGGCCTCTTCTGAACTCTTAGGTACAGATGGTGTGGTTCATCCCGAAAACCCGGATAAACTCGCCTGCTGATGGCTACTTGTACACTCCGGTTTAGAACGACCACAAAATCCACAATTGAATCCGGCACACCACGTTACATTGCGCACCCTAAATGTAAATCCCCTATATCGCCGCAGTGCAAATTGCACTGCAATGGCTGCAGCCGTGCAACCTGCACAGCTACCGGTAGACAATCCAATACTTACGTGCGTGGTCACGGGGCGCCCGCCAACGGTCCAACGGCGAGAGCGGTGCTGAGCTTCCGCACGTCGAGCCCTTCGACGCGCGCCTGCTCCAGAAGTGCCACCACATCCGTCTTCATGCTGACCACGCGCGCCTTCTCCTGCTCTGCCTGCGCTCTCGTCCGCTCCTCGTCCAGACTCGACACCGCCAGCTACCAATAACGACGACGCAGTGAGTGAGCTACAACGTTCATTCCCAACGCATAATTGCAACAGACAAACGCACCATCTCGACTAGCAGCTGGCACTTGAACTTCTCCATGTTGGACTCTTCCGTCATACGCGCACACTTGTCCCGCAGCTCCGCGTTCTCCGCCTCAAGTGCTGCGTTCCGCTCCTCCAGCACACGTGCGCGCTCCTTAGTCTGCTGCAATGTGGTGTGATCTGCAGCCGCAGCATTCATTGACATTGCACCGCATCAGCTCTATCATCCACCGTAACGCCCCATGCAGCAGCAATTGTCTACACTACCAAGTTCCCACTGCCCTGCCGCTCCGAGCGACAACGTCGCAGCTCCCAACGCCAACCGGATGGGAATCTCCCGATCCACCGCCTTCATCTCCTCCTCCGACGGCCGCGGAGACCGATTCGCCGAGGCTGCCGCCGTCGTTGCCATGGGGTTCGCCATACCCTTCGCGTCTGTCCGCCCAAGATCCATCACAGGATTACTAATTAACTCCTAATCCAGTACAGTACATGTTTTACCTTCCAAAACGCATAACGATCTAAAATATGCTATTACATAGTTCTTTTCGCTCACCCCCTTGCCACCCATACAAAAGCGCCGCTAAAGCTACTGTGGGTTGAGGAGCGACCGAGAGCGATAGCGACGCAGGATGCCGCCTCCGGGAACAGCCGACGTGGACATGACGGGCGCTGCGCCCATCACCAACGGCCATAGCAGTGGTAGCAATGGTTCTGTGGCTCCTTTCGCGACCTTCCTGGCGCCCGAAGAGAAGCAGAAGATGCTGGAGGAGCGCAGTCGCCGCTGGAACAAGATGAACGCCAAGCGGTACGGCGAGAAGCGCAAGTTCGGCTTTGTAGAGTCCGTGAAGGACGACATGCCGCCCGAGCACGTGCGCAAGATCATCAAGGACCACGGAGATATGAGCAGCAAGAAGTTCCGCCACGACAAGCGCGTGTACCTGGGAGCGCTCAAGTACGTGCCCCACGCCATCTTCAAGCTGCTGGAGAACATGCCCATGCCCTGGGAGCAGGTCAAGGACGTCAAGGTCCTGTACCACGTCACAGGTGCCATCACCTTCGTGAACGAGGTCCCGTGGGTCATCGAGCCCGTCTACATCGCCCAGTGGGGCACCATGTGGATCATGATGCGGCGCGAGAAGCGCGACCGCCGTCACTTCAAGCGCATGCGCTTCCCTCCTTTCGACGACGAGGAGCCGCCGCTAGACTATGGCGACAACATCCTGGACATTGAGCCCTCCGAGAGCATCACCATGGAGCTGGACGAGGAAGACGACGAAGCAGTGATCGAGTGGCTCTACGACTCGAAGCCGCTGGTGGACTCCAAGTTTGTCAATGGACCGAGCTACCGCAAGTGGCGGCTGCCGGTGCCTATCATGGCCAACCTGCATCGTCTTGCGGGCCAACTCATCAGCGACTTGGTGGACCCGAACTACGAGTATCTGTTCGATAAAAAGTCGTTCTTTACGGCCAAGGCGCTGAATGTGGCGATCCCTGGCGGTCCCAAGTTTGAGCCGCTGTATCGTGACTTGGACGAGGATGATGAGGACTGGAACGAGTTCAACGACATTAACAAGATCATTATCCGACACCAGATCCGCACGGAATACAAGGTGGCGTTTCCCTTCCTGTACAACAGTCGACCACGGTCGGTGCACATTCAGCCGTATCACACGCCGGTGCTGTGCTACATTAAGGCAGAAGACCCGGACCTGCCGGCGTTCTACTTCGACCCGATTGTGAACCCGATCTCTCACTTCCGAGTGAACCGCTCAGGAAAGGACAAGAGTCACGAAGAGGACGAAGATGAAGACGATGATGACGACGAGTTCCAGCTGCCTATGGGATTCGACCCTCTTCTGACGGATGAACCGCTGTATACTCCGGAAACGGCCAATGGAATCGCTCTGTACTGGGCCCCGCGGCCGTTTAATCTGCGCACAGGTCGTACACGGCGCGCTATTGATGTGCCTCTGGTCAACAAGTGGTTCCAAGAGCACTGCCCGCAAGGACAACCTGTAAAGGTTCGTGTCAGCTACCAGAAATTGCTCAAGTGCTGGGTGCTGAATTCGCTGCATCACCGCCCCCCGAAGGCACTGAACAAGAGGTACCTGTTCAAGTCACTAAAGTCCACAAAGTTCTTCCAGAGCACCGAGTTGGATTGGGTTGAAGCTGGCCTTCAAGTGTGCCGTCAGGGATACAATATGCTGAACCTGCTGATTCACCGCAAAAACCTGAACTATCTCCACTTGGATTACAACTTCAATCTGAAGCCTATCAAGACGCTTACGACAAAAGAGCGTAAGAAGTCGCGTTTCGGCAATGCCTTCCACTTGACCCGAGAGATTCTGCGTCTGACGAAGCTGATAGTGGATGCCCATGTCCAGTATCGGTTGGGCAACGTTGATGCGTTCCAACTTGCCGATGGACTGCAGTACATTTTTGCCCACGTTGGTCAGCTGACGGGCATGTACAGGTACAAGTACCGCCTCATGCGTCAGGTTCGCATGTGCAAGGACTTGAAGCACTTGATCTACTACCGATTCAACACAGGACCGGTGGGCAAGGGTCCTGGATGTGGTTTCTGGGCTCCTGGTTGGCGCGTGTGGTTATTCTTCCTGCGAGGTATTGTACCGTTGCTCGAGCGATGGCTTGGAAACTTGCTCGCGCGTCAGTTTGAAGGTCGCCACTCGAAGGGCATCGCAAAGACTGTCACTAAGCAGCGCGTGGAAAGTCACTTTGATTTGGAGCTGCGTGCAGCCGTGATGCACGATATTCTGGATATGATGCCAGAAGGTGTTAAGGTGAACAAGTCGCGAACGATCATGGCGCATCTCAGTGAAGCATGGCGCTGGTACGTATTGCTTCATGTGTTCTTGTGCGCGCGTGCATTTTTCGTTTATAACGTTTGTGTTTGTGTTATCGTTTTGTGTGAACAGTTGGAAGGCGAACATCCCGTGGAAGGTGCCAGGCTTGCCTGCTCCCATTGAGAACATGATTCTGCGATATGTGAAGTCCAAGGCAGACTGGTGGACCAATGTGGCGCACTACAACCGTGAGCGTATTAAGCGCGGTGCTACTGTTGACAAGACTGTCTGCAAGAAAAACTTGGGTCGCCTGACGCGATTGTGGCTCAAGGCGGAACAAGAACGCCAACACAACTACCTCAAGGATGGTCCCTACGTATCTGCTGAGGAAGCCGTCGCGGTGTACACGACCACCGTGCACTGGCTGGAAAGTCGGAAGTTTGCCCCCATTCCGTTCCCACCGCTGTCGTACAAGCACGACACGAAGCTTCTCATTCTTGCGTTGGAACGGCTGAAGGAGAACTACTCTGTCAACAATCGGTTGAACCAGACGCAGCGTGAAGAACTTGGTCTGATTGAGCAGGCTTATGACAATCCCCATGAAGCGTTGTCCCGTATCAAACGGCACTTGCTTACCCAGCGCGCTTTCAAGGAAGTTCACATCGAGTTCATGGATCTGTACAGTCACTTGATCCCAGTGAATGACATTGAACCGTTGGAGAAGATCACCGACGCGTACCTTGATCAGTACTTGTGGTATGAGGCTGACAAACGTCACCTCTTCCCGTGCTGGATCAAGCCAAGCGACTCTGAACCGCCCCCGCTTCTTGTTTACAAGTGGTGCCAAGGAGTTAACAACCTGCACAAGGTGTGGGATACGTCTGAGGAGGCGTGCGTGGTGATGCTTGAGTCGAAGCTTGAAAAGGTTTACGAGAAGATCGACTTGACGCTATTGAACAGGCTCCTGCGATTGATTCTAGATCACAACATCGCCGATTACATGACCGCAAAGAACAACATCATTGTCGCGTACAAGGACATGATGCACACGAACTCGTACGGTCTCATCCGCGGGTTACAGTTTGGTTCTTTTATCTTCCAGTACTACGGTCTGATTTTGGATCTGCTGTTGCTGGGCCTTACTCGCGCGACTGAGATCGCCGGTCCGCCTGAGCTGCCGAATGAGTATCTGTCGTTCAAGGACACTGCTTCGGAGACTCGGCACCCGATTCGCCTGTACACGCGCTACATTGACAAGATTTACGTGCTGTTCCGGTTCGATGCTGACGATTCGCGTGACTTGATCCAGCGGTATTTGACTGAACACCCGGACCCCAACAACGAGAACGTGGTCGGATATAACAACAAGAAGTGCTGGCCTCGTGATGCGCGCATGAGGCTGATGAAGCACGACGTGAACCTCGGAAGGGCAACGTTCTGGGATATGAAGAACCGTCTGCCGCGATCGATGACTACGTTCGAGTGGGACAACAGCTTTGTGTCAGTGTACTCGAAGGATAACCCGAACTTGCTGTTCAACATGTGTGGGTTTGAAGTGCGTATTCTGCCCAAAATGCGTGCAGTTGACGCTGAATTCACGCACAAGGATGGTGTGTGGATTCTGCAAAATGAGACCACCAAGGAGCGCACCGCTCAGGCATACCTCCGCGTGGATGACGAGTCGTTGCACTCCTTCGAGAACCGGATTCGCCAGATCTTGATGTCTTCTGGCAGTACGACATTCACCAAGGTTGCGAACAAGTGGAATTCAGCACTAATCGGACTGATGACGTACTACCGCGAATCTGTCGTGCAGACACAGGAGCTGCTGGATCTCCTAGTGAAGTGCGAGAACAAGATTCAGACACGTATCAAGATCGGATTGAACTCGAAGATGCCGTCCCGATTCCCGCCTGTGGTGTTTTACACGCCAAAGGAGCTGGGTGGCCTGGGTATGCTGTCGATGGGTCACGTTCTGATCCCTCAATCTGACCTTCGCTACTCGAAGCAAACCGACGGTGGTGGTGTGACGCATTTCCGCTCGGGTATGTCCCACGAGGAGGACCAGCTGATCCCGAATTTGTTCCGCTACTTGCAGCCTTGGGAGTCAGAGTTCATAGACTCGCAGCGTGTGTGGGCTGAATACGCCTTGAAGCGGCAGGAAGCCAACGCTCAGAATCGCCGCTTGACGCTGGAGGACCTGGAAGACTCTTGGGATCGCGGTATTCCGCGTATTAACACTCTTTTCCAGAAGGACCGTCACACACTGGCTTACGACAAGGGCTGGCGTGTGCGCACGGGCTTTAAGTGCTACCAGGTGATGCGTCAGAACCCGTTCTGGTGGACCCACCAACGGCACGACGGTAAACTGTGGAACTTGAATAACTACCGAACGGATATGATTCAGGCACTGGGTGGCGTTGAAGGTATTCTTGAGCACACGTTGTTCAAGGGCACCTACTTCCCCACGTGGGAAGGTTTGTTCTGGGAGAAGGCTTCTGGTTTCGAAGAGAGTATGAAGTACAAGAAGCTGACGAACGCGCAGCGATCTGGTTTGAACCAGATTCCCAACCGTCGATTCACGCTGTGGTGGTCTCCTACGATCAACCGCGCCAATGTGTATGTAGGCTTCCAGGTGCAACTGGATTTGACAGGTATCTTCATGCACGGTAAAATCCCGACTCTCAAGATCTCCCTGATCCAGATTTTCCGCGCACACTTGTGGCAAAAGATTCACGAATCCCTGGTTATGGATTTAGGTACGTCCTTGCGCTATGGTGATATGCTTTCGACGTTATTATCCATGATTCATTAATGCTAATCTTTGTTTCTGTTGTATTTTGTGTTGCGCAGTTCAAGGTGCGTCAAGCGATACGACGGTCGCAATGGACCTTTAACTGACTCATAAGTGCTAATCTTTTTGTTTGCTGTGTTTACTTGTTGTACGCAGTGTTTGACCAGGAGCTAGATGCTTTGGAGATTGAGAATGTGCAGAAGGAAACGATCCACCCGCGTAAGTCGTACAAGATGAATTCATCTTGCGCGGACGTTCTCCTTTTCGCTGCGTACAAGTGGCAGATGGGCCGACCGACGCTGTTGCACGATACGAAGGACAGCTATGATGGCTCGACGAGCACAAAGTACTGGATTGATGTGCAGCTTCGGTGGGGTGACTTCGACTCCCACGATATTGAGCGATATTCGCGTGCCAAATTCCTGGACTACACAACGGACAACATGACGATCTACCCATCGCCCACAGGTGTTCTGCTTGCAGTTGACCTCGCCTACAACTTGTACAGTGGATACGGAAATTGGTTCCCCGGTTGTAAGCCACTCATGCAGCAGGCAATGGCCAAAATTATGAAGGCGAACCCTGCTCTGTATGTGCTGCGCGAGCGCATTCGTAAGGGTTTGCAGCTATACTCTTCAGAACCGACGGAGCCATATCTGTCGAGTCAGAACTATGGCGAGCTGTTCTCGAACCAGATTATTTGGTTCGTTGATGACACCAATGTGTACCGAGTGACGATCCACAAGACGTTCGAGGGTAACCTGACGACAAAGCCCATCAATGGCGCCATCTTCATCTTTAACCCGCGTACTGGCCAATTGTTCCTGAAGATTATTCACACATCAGTGTGGGCAGGCCAGAAGCGTTTGGGGCAACTGGCGAAGTGGAAGACCGCTGAAGAAGTAGCGGCCCTAATTCGGTCGCTGCCCGTTGAAGAGCAACCAAAGCAGATCATCGTGACGCGCAAGGGCATGCTGGATCCGCTTGAAGTGCATCTGTTGGACTTCCCGAACATTGTCATCAAGGGCAGTGAGCTCCAGCTGCCGTTCCAGGCATGCTTGAAGGTTGAGAAGTTCGGTGATTTGATCCTGAAGGCAACGGAGCCACAGATGGTTCTGTTCAACATCTACGACGACTGGCTGAACACTATCACGTCGTACACGGCATTCTCTCGTTTGATCCTGATTCTGCGCGCATTGCACGTGAGCAATGATCGCACCAAGATTATCCTGCGACCTGACGGCGAAACGACGACACAGCCGCATCACATCTGGCCGTCGCTGACAGATGAACAGTGGCTGAAGGTGGAAGTGCAGTTGAAGGACTTGATTCTGGGCGACTATGGCAAGAAAAACAACGTGAATGTTGCCTCGCTGACCCAGTCGGAGGTCCGTGATATCATCCTGGGTATGGAGATTTCGGCGCCGTCGCTGCAGCGGCAGCAGGTCGCAGAGATTGAGCAGCAGGCGCGTGAACAGAGCCAGCTAACATCAGTGACAACGAAGACAGTGAATAAGCACGGTGATGAAATGGTTGTCACCACTACCAGCCAGTACGAGCAGCACTCGTTCGCGTCGAAAACAGATTGGCGCGTGCGTGCCATCTCAGCGACGAACCTGCACCTGCGTACGAACCATATTTACGTGTCGTCGGATGATATCAAGGAGACAGGGTTCACGTACGTGCTGCCGAAGAACGTGCTCAATAAGTTTATCACCGTGTCGGACCTGCGTACGCAGATCTGCGGTCTCATGTACGGCGTTAGTCCGCCTGACAACCCGCAGGTGAAGGAGATCCGCTGTATCGTGATGCCGCCGCAGCTTGGCACGCACCAGAGCGTGACCATCCCGCTGCACATGCCGGAGCACGAGTACTTGGAGGGCATGGAGGCGCTCGGCTGGATTCACACGCAGCCTAACGAGCTGCCGAGCTTGCCGCCGCAGGACGTAACTTTCCACTCGAAGATCATGTCGGAGAACACGTCGTGGGATGGCGAGAAGAGCATCATCATCACGTGCAGCTTCACCCCAGGTTCGTGCTCGCTGACGGCGTACAAGTTGACGCCCGCTGGCTACGAGTGGGGGCGTCAGAACAAGGACAGCGGCGCGAACCCGGCAGGCTTCGCTCCGACCCACTACGAGAAGGTGCAGATGTTGCTGTCCGACCGGTTCATGGGCTTCTACATGGTGCCAGAGGAGGAGGTGTGGAACTACAACTTCATGGGCGTGAAACACAACACGGGCATGAAGTACGACCTGAAGCTGGGCAACCCGAAGGAGTTCTACCACGAGATCCACCGCAAGACGCACTTCATGAACTTCAGCGCGCTGGAGGCCACAGACGAGGACGCGGTCACCGTCGACGAGGAGCAGCAGAACGTGTTCGCATAATTGCGTATCTCCCTTCAAAAGTTGTTCATTGCCAGCAATTGCAATATTGACAACACTTTCATCAGTAATAATGCAACACACAACACCTTCGTCACATTTTGCATCTCAAGTCTCTCATTGCATCCACCACCTTCAATCTGATTGGCTGATTCACTAATTCATCGTCTAATTCGTCGTTTAATTCTTTGGTCCCCCTCCGCCTCCCACACTCGGAAATCCGCCAAAAGGGAAACAAGAAGAAAGAGTGACGCGCCGACTGCCCCCTTGCTCCCCCCTTCCCCCGCGCTCGCTCCTGTGGATAAAGCGCAGTAGCAGTGAGAAGAGGTGCGTTTGCTCTCTCCAACGCAATGCTCACCGCTCTCAACACAGTTCTGTGGCCGCTGCAATGCAGAGCTAAACGTTATTGACACTTGTTGTCCAAATCAGTGCAGGAACCGAGCACCACAAGCATAATACAAACAAGTCAAGCGTCTCCAAGTAACTGCAACGACTAAACGCTCATGTCGGGAGACGTGCGCGCCAAGGACAACAAGTCCTCACTGAGTCATCGCGCCCAGCAGAAGTTCAAGTGGGTCTTTTGCTGCGTTTTCGACACTGCTCGTGCATTTTCGACAGCATTTTTGACGTATCTGTTACTGTTACAATTATTACCAGCGCCGGCAAGTACGAGGAGGCTGTGGACGCGCTGGAGAAGCTCGTGGAGGAGATCGACCCCCGGCAGGACTTCAAGGTCCGCCACAACGTGGCGCTGGCCCGGTTCGCAGCGGGACTGGACACACCCGACAAGCTGCAGCTCGCGCTCAAGCAGAACCTGCGCACGCAGCTGCTGGAGCACGACAAGAACAGCAAACCAGCTCCAGCTGAAGCAGCAGCAGACGCTACCGGCGGTGAAGACGTTGCTGCGGAGGACAGCGGGTCCTTCTCCATCGAACGGGAGATGGCCTATCTGCGGTACAACTACGCGGCGGCATTGTTCCTGTCCAAGCAATACGCTCAGGCCAGCTCGGTGCTGGAAGCGGTGATGCGCAACGTGGACCCCATTGATGAGAATGTGGCGATGCACGCCAGCTTCTTGTACTTGGACGTCATTTTGCACAGCAGCAGGGGCTGTGTGAGCACGGAGCGGGAACGTGCCACGACGACCAAGAAGGCGCAGAGCATCTTGGCGTTTCTGGAGAAGCCGCATCGGTTTAATACGGTGCAGGAGCCGCCGGACCACTTGGTGCAGCGTGACACCAATGGCAATGTAGTGGAGACGGAGGCCCAGAAGAAGAGCCGATGGGATGTGACGGAGTTCCGCTTCCGACTGCATCTGTACCGCGCCAAATTCATGTTGCTGCAGAGTAATCTGAAAACAGCGAAGAAAGAGGTGAAGTCAGCGCTGGAGATCTTCCAGAAGGAGATTAAGACGCACGACCGGGGAGATGCTGCCGCGACATCGACATCTTCGCTTGCTATGGAGTCGGAAAAAACGAGCACGGCTATTGGACACCCTTGCCTGGTGGTGCAGAACTCCACGGCGCTGTTTTTGAAGGCGAACCTGGAATATTTAAAGAAGAACTACAAGAAATGTATCAAGCTTCTTGCATCGTGTACACAGGAGGCCGTGAGCGAGGTACGTTTTGCTTCGGTTACGATGCCAAAGTCGTGAAGATCTGACTTGTTGTCATTCTGTGCTTGATTGCAGAGTGTTTTGTTGAATAATATGGGCTGCATCCACTATCAAATGGGGCAGCGAAAGGCGGCACAGTCATACTTTGCCAGAGCACTTCAAGCTACAACGAAGGCCACGAAGATGGACGCGGTCGTCATTGCGAGTTCGTCCCACCATGAAATCATGTACAATAATGGTTTGCACCTATTGCTTCAAGGCGAGTATGCGCTGGCATTCCGGTGCTTCCATGAGTCGTCGCGGCTGTTCTTCAACCGCCCCAAGTTGTGGCTCCGCCTCGGTGAGTGCTGTACTGCGGCATTCGCTAAGGAGCAGAAGCTCGCAGTTATAGCTGGCAACAAAAGCGGCTTGATTCAGGGAATTGTGGGCTCTGGTTCACACCGTCGTGTTCTGCTTCCCACCAGCTTGCCATCTGCAGCGTCGCAGGACATCAAGCTTCCTGCGAAGAACGGCAATGGCAATGGATCTCGTGGAGCATCTGCAGACGCTAATGATGCGGATGGTTCACCGACAATGAGTCTTCCGTTTGGCGCGAAGTGCTTCAAGAACGTAGTTTTGCTTTGCAAGCAGCTTTTGGATTCTGGAAACGTGAAGGGAAGCAATGGCACGACAGCACCAGCATCAGCCGGTGAGGGAACAGATAGCGAAACTGTCGATGCCGAGGCTCTTGACGTATTGCGTCAGAACGCCCTCGTCAACATGTCGTATGTCTACCTGTCGATGTACGAGCCCCAGCTTGCGATTACAAGTGCGAAGGAGTTGCTGGCTTTGCCCACTTGCTCGAAGGCAAACAGCTACTTGGCCCGGTCGTATACTGCGGAGGCGCTTTGCATGCTGTCTCGGGCATCTGAAGCGACGGAGGCATTGCAGTCTGAGCGTGACTTGATTGCTATGGCCGAAGAGTACGCACGGGAAGCAACGATCCAGGTAAGCCGATGGCGTTTATTATGCGTTAGAAAGTTGTGTAAGTAGGAAAAGTCTGACCCTTGTGCTGTATTCTGCGCTTTCGTTGATGCAGTTGTCACGAGCCCGAGCTGGTGTCCATGTGAACAACGCAACGACGCTTCTGCTGCAGGGACGCAACTCAGAAGCCGAGGAAAGCGTGACGCGTGCCGTGAGAGAAAACCCGAACTGCCGCGAGTCGCTTGAGCTGTTAGTCTACGTGCTGCTGAAGAAGGGAGACACGAAGAAGGCTCTTCGCGTGCTGAAAGAGGCACAAGTGGTGCAGTAAGCTGCGTGATACCAGACATCGTCGTTCACTGAGCCACCAGTGGTTGCGTTCGACAGGCACAGTAAGGATGTACACGGGTGACATGTGACCATGGCAATCTGCACAAAGAGAGCATGTAAGCTTAGTGCGAAGACCGACAGGTGTCCGAGCACGAAAACTCGGACCTAAATCAAAACCAAAATGGATCGGATAGATTCTCGATGCAAAGTTTTTTCGTTGCTTACA
The DNA here is from genome assembly GCA_001314375.1 of Phytophthora podocarpi. NCBI lineage: Eukaryota > Oomycota > Peronosporomycetes > Peronosporales > Peronosporaceae > Phytophthora > Phytophthora podocarpi. Next base: position 85,442 of record LGSN01000013.1, read on the forward strand.
CTGTGCACTGTAACTTCACCACGTATGACACGACGTGGCAGTTCAAGTCAACGGTAGTCAAAGTCAAGATAGGATATCGTTCTGGTGCCAAGATACTGCAGTTTCGCAGCGGAGATTGGTCTTTTTGTGTCATTTCAGTTTGCCAAGCCCCTCTGCTTGCTGCTCTACCCTATCGAGCCGAAAACGAAGTTGCTTCTCGACTGTGTCCCCTTCTTGCAACTTGTCCCCTCTGCTCTGTGTCTGTCGGTCTTCCTACCTAGTGCGTTGCTTGCTAGGCACGGCAAGGAAAGAATCACCCAACCATTGCAGCAAGTGGCTGTCGTGGCGAGCTCTCCCTTTTGTGTGTACCTTTCACTGCTCTCACCGCCTGCTCACCACTTGAAAGCTGGCAGGCTCCTCAGCTTCGGTGATCTTCCTCACCGCTGGTGTCCTGCAAGCCGACAACCCGGCTGCAGCACATATTATACCGCTTTACTCCGCTTGGTTGTGCGACGTGGCATCCACCTTGCCACCACGGCGGTTGCCAGTCTTCTCGCGTCGCGAGCCCTCACGTCGGTCGCCCTTGGTGGAGGAGGGAGCGTCGTCGCCGTTGCGCTCCTTGCGCTCACCGCGGCCACCCTTGGGTCCGTGGCCACGGCCACGACCGCGCGAGTCGTTGCCGCGGAATCCACCGCGTTGTCCTTCCTTGCGGTCGCCACGCTCGGTCACCTGAAGTACCTTGTCCAACACCTTGAACTCCTTCGTCTCCGCAAGAGCAGCACGCATGCTCTCCTGCTCAAAGTAGTCCACGAAAGCGAAGTTACGCTGGGGCACCACGCTCACACCAGCAATCAAGCCGTATCTCTTGAACAGCTCACGCAGATCATTCTCACGCGTCTGAGGCGGCAGGTCGCGAATGAACAGGCTGTACAGGCGCTTGTGCTCCTTCTCCTTCTCCTTGCCGTTGCCCGCCTTGTTCTTGGGCGACTTCTCCGGCGCCGGGGCACCCGACGAGGGAGCAATCGCAGCAGGGGTCGGGGCCGACGTGGGAGCGGCAGCAGCCTTCGGGGTAGCGGGCTTAGCAGGAGGAGTCGAGGCTGGAGCTGCAGCAGCAGCCGAGGGCGTGATGGTCGCAGCAGCCTTCGAGGCCGAGAACAGCGCAGCCCACGTCTTGGGCTTCTCGGGCTCAGTGGGGGCAGGCACCACCGGGTCAGCGGGAGCGGCGGCAGCAGCAGGTGCAGGCGAAGCAGCCACAGCTGGGGTCTTGTCCTGCTTCTTGACGGGCGACGGCGTCTTGGCAATGGCAACCGGAGCCTCCCCCTTCGGCTTCGTCGTCGTAGTAGTAGTCGTGGTGGTCGTCTTCTTCACTGGAGATGACGCGACCGTCGCTGTGGCCTTCACAGGGGACGCAGGCGCAGCTGCCTCTTTCACTACCTTGCTCGTGGTCGTGGTCGTCGTCTTAGTCGCTGCCGTCTTGACAGGCGACGCCACCATCTTCTTGGGCGAGACGGGGACGGGCGTCTCCTCCTTCTTCTTCTTGTCCACCTGCATCTTCTTCACGGGCGACGCGGGCGCCTGCGTCTCCGTTTTCTTGCCGTTCTCGGCGGATGATGACGTCAGCAGCAGACTCTTCTCCTTCTCCACCACTTGACCTCCCTCACTGGGCGAGGAGGACACGCCCGGCAGCTCCAGGAAGCGCAGACAGTCGTTCAGCACGAAGTACCCCTTGGGCTGAACGGCCAGGAAGAAGGTCTGCACGAACGGCTTGGGCTCGGGGCTGCTGCGCAGCGTCATGACGCCCGTGACCAGCACGAGCACGCCACCGCCCAGCGAGTTCTGGCAGTCGATGGAGCCGGCATCCAGGTCCACACGGGCGCCTGCGTACCCGCGCTTCAAGATCTGGTCGTTGATGGCGCGCTGGCCGGCGATGGGCTCCTCCATGTGCGAGCCCAGGCCGTGGCACCAGCGGCTCTCGGTCTTGTAGAAGCGGTGCAAGCTCTGCGGATCTTTGGCCAGGAAGTGGTAGTACTGGCGCATGAACGTGTTGCCCACGGTGCTGGGCGACGGCGCCGCCTCGTCCTCGTGGGCGGCGGGGGAAGATGTCTCGGGCATGACTGACTGACTTATTATGTAGCGGGGGCTCCTTTTGTTGTTGGTGGGAGATTTCAGATTGGATCTCGATTCGCTGGAGGGCAAAAATCTAACGGTCGAATGAAGGTTACAAAAGACAAGTGTAGTGTATTGTTAAGATTGGTGTATTTAATTTATGTAAAGGTTGAGAACGACGATGGTATGCTGGTGTAGAGAGACTTTGCTCGTTAAATGGATAGTCTCTATAAAGTAGGGGTTTGTAGCTATGTTGTCAAGAGAGCAACTTCAACTTGACGATAGTTGTCTTTTTTCATTTTTCACTTGAGCGCGAAGACCAGAGGCACGATGATGGCTGCGAGCACCAACGTGAGCAGACAGATATACCAGAGATATTTCTGCCGAGCTTCGCGCTGCAATTGGCGCGCGTGTTGCAGCTCGTCGACACCTTTGCCGATCTCCACACGCACAGCTTCGACTTTCGTGGCGATCTGGTCCACACCTTGGCCTTGCTCGCTGACCAGCGTCCCCACTTGACGGAATAGTGCGTTAACTGCTGCTGCCTCTTGTGCGATCTCGCCAGCTTCCAGGACTTCTTCTTTGGCAGTCTGGATCTCCTGCGCGGAGATCGCTACGGACCCGTTACCTGCTAGAAAGTCGGCGTCGCACAGCGCCTCGCGACGAGCGGCGGCTTGACGTTGAGCGCTCTGCAGATCCTGCATGACGCGGACGAAGCTGCGCTGCACGTCGCGGAAGCCGTTGCCTTCAGCGTGGCCGCGCTTGTGCTCGCGAAGGAAGGTGGCGAGGGCTTGGTAGTTCGCGGTGGCCTCATCGAGTTGAGGCACGACGCCGGTGATGTAGTCTTGCTCGGTCTTGAGCGTCGGACTCGACGCTGCTTCGCTGATGTTGGAGGTGAGCTCGCGCAGTGTCTCTAGTATGGCGCTTGCATCCTCGAGCGACGATATGACTGGTACCGACGCAACGCCATCTGCCGCCATGGTGCGTGAATCGCTAGGCAGCGGAGGTTAACGGAGCACCGAAGCACACCCTTGTTGCAATCTTCGGTGAGATTGTGTCGTTCCTGCAGCAAGGTCGGCGGCATATTTCGAGGAAACGATTGCCAGCCACGAATAGCAAACTACCAGATCAGTTCCAATCAGTTCCTGAGGTTGAAGTACACTTTGACCAGGAGCTACCGGCAATGCATCCTGTCAGCGTTGTCAGGCCTTAAATAGGAGCTTGGAAATGCCGAATGCGAAGCTCCAAAGATAAGTGATGCCTGCTATTTTCTCTATTTGCTGCAGTGTGAATTCCGTTTCGCACTGTTGCTGTTTATTTTGGACAGCTGAATCAACGCAGTCAGCAACAGCACATGGCTCGTGCACTGTTGACCACCTTTCGTTCTCATTTCTCACGACCAACGCCCAGCACCAAGACTGGTATCGCTCTACCACACCTGCAGTCAATAAACGAGATCGATCAAAACTATCGCCAGAAATCGTGATAAACGATGCCTGGACCAACGATTTTGAGTCCTGGCAGTAGTGACCACGATGCCATGAAGACGGCTGTCGAAGGTGCGGATATTGCCCCAAAACGGAAGAAGGGCATGCTCGGCAGAATCAAGAGCAAGATAACAAGCAAACTAGGTCGTGGTAAGTCAATCTCTGTGGCTTCACCTACGCCGAAGGATTTAGTCAAAACCGAGCCTGAAACCACGGAAATTGAAGTAGATCAACAGCAAAACGAGCAGGACGAGAACAATGATGAAGGTGGTGACAAGGAGTATTTAGTCCCTGAGCAGCAAACTCAGAACGAAGAAACGAAAATTGAGACTCTTTCAAACGACGATCAAATGGACTCGGTGCTACATTTCAACGCGTCCCTGCCAGCTCTTGAGAGTATCGTTAAGGAACTCGACGGAGAGTCCATGAGCGATGTGACGCGAAGTCTGGCCGAGTACGAACAGCAGCGCTTTGAAATACCGGAGCAAGTTGAAGACGACAATGACAAGGATGAAGACGCGGGTGCAGAAGACGAACTGGAAGAAGGAAAGGTCATTGCTTTTCACAATGAGGCGGAGGACACCCCCCGTGGGAATGATAAACAGGCTGAACACGTACCGGAAGAGCTGACCCATGTCGAAGACGATGATGATACCCTGGAAGTGTTCGAAAATGGTGAAGAGAACCAGCAAATGAATGCTTCCCCTCATGGACCCGAAGATGACGACGAAGAAGACGAAGAGTGTCATGACAACGAAACGAATGCGAGCTGTCCTCTTGAGCCGTCACCAGTGCTACAGAACGTCGATTTGGTCATCATCGGGGTGACTCCAAAGTCACTACGGAATCGCAGCCCGCGTGACGACGCAATGCAATGCGAGCAAGAAGAAGAAGAGGAAGAACCTTTGGAAACAGAGCCTGATGCAGTGGCGACACCTCGAGTCAACGATCCTCTTTCATCTCCATTAAAACGGGTGCGTCCTTACCCTGGGGTCGAAATGTTGTCGACGTCGCCACGAGGGCCGAACAACTTGCCTCACCCTCCTCTTCAGGAAATTCGTGAAGAAGACGACAAGACTTTAACTAGTGAAATCACTCCAAAATCTCCAGCGACATCACGACGTTTTGGAGGCCGACGCCACTTGCTGGAAGCTCCGATCCTGGCGTCGGCTTCTGCTCCGGTCTCTTCTCAAAAAGATGATAACCAAGGTGGAAACGCAGTTGAAGAGAAAGACAAGGAGCCTCGAGTCAATGAACAAGCTGATGGAGCAGATGCCGACGCATTTGACACGGGTGCTTTGATCACGCGAGTATTCGGTGAACGGATTGTGAACTTGTTGGCAGCTGAGCCGTGGGGAGACCGACAGGATGGTTTCGACGCCATCAAACTAGCGGTGAAGAAGGCCAACGTAGCGTCGATCGACCCACTGACACGACAACGCTTGCTTTGTGCTTCACTTGCAGCAGTGCAATGTGGTGTGGAGGATCGTGTTGCTCCTGTCATGTTTTGTGCCCTTGAGTGTTTTCGCGCAGTTCTCAAGGAATTTGCGCGTGGACTCCCCGATGAGCGCGCGTTTGTTGACGCCGAGTCGAAAAGCGCAGCGATACTCAACACCCAGTTGTCATCGGTGGTTGGTGTCCTAGTCCCGAAGCTTGGTGACTCCAACAAGCGGACGCAGCGTGAGGCTACCCAAACGTTGATTCGTGTTGCCCGACTTCGATCCTTGCGAGCACTTCCTCACTTGCTGCTGCACTTAAGTGGACGTGAGGTACCGCCACGCCGACAGCTCGAAACACTACGTCGCTTGATGCAGGAACTTGGTCTTTCTACCTCATCTGAATCATCCGCGCAGCAACTGACAGTGGAGACTGTGCTTGAATTCGTAGCTCCAAGCCTGAAGATCGCTGAAGAGAAGACTCGGAAAGCTGCGGTTGAGATTCTTGCAGACCTACAGATCGGGACGAATAATTCTACTGCGTGGCATGCACAACTTGCTCGTGCTGGGGCAGTGAAGCCAGAAATGCTTCGTGTGATAACTCGCCGCGTTGAAGAATTGTTGGCTAAGCGTGAGCAGCAACGAACAACTATCTCGCCAGCAGTGCCAGTAGTAGGCAGTGCTGCTACGAACCAGACAGAACAACAAGTGGATGATGAAGCTGCTTTCCCTCCTGCAGAACTGGTCGACGTCCCTCAGGAAGATGCTCAATCGAGCATTAAGCTGCTTGAGGCATCACTGCTGAACGCGCAAAATGTGGTGGGGCCTGTTTGCTGGCGAAAGCTGTCGAGTAAAACATGGAGTGACAGGAAGGAGGCACTGCTAGACATCGAGAACGCCATGACCGAGGCCAAGTCGGACTTGCGCGACACTCGACCGACATTTGGCAGTGCTGCTCAGGGAACGTTTGTGGCTTACAGTGCATTGCTGCACCGAGCGTTAGGGGACAGCATTGCACCTGTGGTGAACACTGCATTGGATACGTTCGCGACACTTGTGAAGATCTATGGGCCTCGTATTGAATGGCGCGAGACGGAAGTGCGTGAAGTGACGCTGCTCACTCTGCTACGATTATTAGCAGTAATGCAGAAGCCCAACACGCGAACGACTCGTGCTGCATGTCGTGGAGTTCTCAAGTTGGCGCGGCTGCCGAATGCTCGCCACCCACTTCGCTATGTGCTCTCATGTGTGTTTGGCGGTGAAGGCAGCAGCGCCTGCGACCCGCAAGTGCAAATGCATCTGCTTCGTCTTCTAGTGCCAGAGTTTGGGTTCCAGGCTGACGGTTTGGGGGCATCTAGAGTCCTGGATGCTGTTCGCAAGGGTTTGACGCACAGCAGCGCTCGTGTTCGTCGTTCTGCTGCCGATGTCGCGTTGAGTGCTCAACGGCTCCTTGGACGGGAGTTCGTGCTAGCTCGACTGCAAGGTGTCAAGTCTGTGACTCTCAAGGAGCTCGAGAAGAGTTTCGTTGATGGTGTTAGTGGTGATCGCCCGCAAACTGTCCACACAACTGCCGCCGAAGCCTCAGCACCTGCAGCAATTGAAGGTTCAGATCTACCACCCGTGACATTCGGTGGACTGGGTGAGTTCTCATCTAGACGGTTGCTGAGCAGTGCACCAGTGGGTGTTGGACGGCTGCAATGTACACCGTTAAATGGCGATGTATCTTCGAATCCTAGCCCCCGAAGTCGTGCTTCAGCATTGAGCAACGAAGAAGAAAACCTGATGAACTCAATCCTTGGTGGAGACAATTTCTAGGGAACAAAATGAAGGAAAATCAATGAATCGAAAGAGAAATGTAATACATAAATTCACTTGCTTTTTAGGTATGCATCATACTCTCGAAAGGAAGAAGTTCGTACTGAAGTGCTCGATCTGCTAAAGCCACACCAATCCATGCATTGATCGAGACCACGCTTGCAAGCATACATACAGCAGCGAAGACACCAGAAAATACCTTTGCAGAATTCAGAATGTGAAAACGAGCAATATTCAATACGGAAAACGCCTCGAACCCGGTAGGCTGCCACCAATTTACCCAGGAGAGGTGTAGACTCAGCAGTACCTTCCACCATGCTAGATTTCATTATTTTATTTCCACAGGTGGAATCTGAATGCCTGGAGTTATTGCCACCCTTAGGGAAAAGAAGAGAGTGAGAGTGTCAAATGAAACAGGACGATAAATGAAGTGTTCAATATATATCGACGGTTAGTGGGCCGAAGAATGTGATAAAAAGTACAAGTTCTGCGTACGTCGGCTGGAATCTTCGAGGTGTGTCACGTCGTTACTGCAGGCGGATCAACAGTCAAAGCTACAAATCCAGTGGTCGGAGATTTGGTCGACTGGGTATCTGTTTCAATCTCGCTTTCGGTCCGGTGACTTTGGCCAGCCTTGCAATCTCCAAAAACACACGAGGTCAACTTCACGGATAGTGCCGCCACCATGACCAGTCCGACCACACTAAGTATCCAGGTTGAGGCAATGACGGCGACGTACACGACAGGGTCATGGTGGAATGTCATCAAAGTGGCAAAGAACGGAGCGTCACCACCGCTGAAGAGCGAAATGAAAGGCTGGATCATGGTAAAGAAGATAGCCACAGCACTCATCGCCCCAACGATAACCTTCAGTACAGCGAAATACAGAATGGTAATCCACATACGGCACGATATCCCGAGGAGCGGAAGGTAAGCGCCAAGTTCACTACCCCTCTTGTTGTCGAATCGATCCGCGCAGTCCTGAGGCTGAAGAGTATCTTCAGTCATCGAAGTGAAGGGAACTGTGTCGCTGACAAAATTTGCTAGTCTTCACCAAATACTTGGCCATGAAGTAGGAGGGATAGAAGAGAAGAAGTCCAACAGCACCGCCAAATACCATAACGTAGGGGGTCAACACTGTATAGATATTGAAAAATGAGTACACGTACAATGCCAGATATCCGGCCATCACCACTCCATTGCCCACCATAGTCAAACATGATAGACGTTCAGGGAGCACCGACAACAGCAAAAATGGGACTGCTCCGACTGCTACCACCAGTAAAATCGCGAACCAACCCAAATTCAGTGATATGCCTGCAAGCATGGCCACCACTGCGATGAATCCGACGGCGGCCACAGCTGCGTTCATCAAGTGAAAAGCGAGTAGCAAACCGCAGTATCTTGGTCTCAATTTGCACGATCCACTTTCGTTCTGTTCCGGGAAGGTCAAATTGAGTTTCGCCAGCAGGTCCCCATCTGGAACGTGGTGGCTCGACTCATGAGGCTGATCGCCTGCTTTGGAAGTCATGTGTCGGGAGGACGGACGACAATTGAAGGAATGAAATCGGTGAACGAGCTTGCAAGATTTTTCGAGAATGAGGCTGAGTGGTCAATGGGCCACAAGTACATGTACATAATGTAGCCATTTTACCATTTTGATAGCTACCCTGTGAACGTATTGAGTACTATCCATACAGGAGGTTCACAACGATCCTGCTCGCTGCAAGGTTAAATCGAACGAATTTTATTTGGGTTCAATCCACCACGATGTGAAGCCAGTAGGGAACTTAAGAGCGCTGCACTCTGGGGTTAAGTGCCCTGGTATCATGTCTTGATAGCTGCATGGTGCAGAGGTGGATGCTGCGTGTTCTAACAGTCATGTAGTTGTCTTTCCATTGACATCAAAACATGCTGATGAAACGAAATCAGAATCATTATTCGTCAAATCAATGTACTAAAGATTACAGAGCATCGTTATTTGTTTGCAGAGAATCGCTACCTGCTTGCTTTAGTATGCAGAACTTGACTTGGTCATCAATATGGGTAATGTATTCAGTTTCTGGGTATGCCGGCGTATTCACCGCAGTCAAATATACTTGACTACGCCGGTGGAGAAGAAGGCGACGGAGTTGCTGCTTCACGCTCCCCTTCGTTTTGGTCTCGCTCAGGAAATTAACTTTGGCTGGACTTCCACTCGCCGCAAATACATGAGGTTAGCTCCACGGACAGAGCTGCCACCGCCACGAGTCCGATAACACCGATAATCCAGATCAAGGCGAGTAGAATGACGTACACGATGGCGTTGTCGTGGAGTGAATCCAATTTGCAAGAGAACGGAGAATCGCCACCACTGAAGAGTGCCAGAGCAGGGTGGGTGACAGTAAGAAAGATAGCCACAGCGCTCAAAGCACCAACGATTGTCTTGAGTACAATAAAATAGAGAACGATTATCCAGATGCCAAACGTTATTTCAACTATGGGCAGCGCCATGAGTTCACTCATCAGTATGTCTCGAAATTGTTTCGTACAGTTCTTAGACTGAAGAGGATCCCTCGTAGTTAATCTGAACTGGATCTCGAAGTTAGCTAGTAGAACGTCAGCCTTGAGCATACACTGCATCAAGAAAATCGAGAGCCGATGCCGCCAGCGAATCACACACGCCTGGCACAAGGAATGTGTAAAAGTAGCTGTTGATCCACGATACCGCCAGCAGCTAAAGGCACAGCTCCACCACCACGACACAACCCAGGTACTTCAGCCACGATAGATGGACTCCAATAGTAAAACGGGGATCACCGTCATTCTCAACACAATCCAACACAAATTCAGCAAAATGCTTGCAACCAAGAGGCCCACCGCATCAATAGCTCCATTGGCCACCATAATGTTTAGCAAGTGAAAACCTAGTAGCACGCCCACCTGCTTAAACAGCGGTTTCACAGCAGAACATCTTGGTCCCGACTTGCAACATCCATTGCTCCTATTTTTTTGAAAGTGTTGACATGTGCTCCTGTAGTTCCTCACCAGTATCATCAAATTGACGGTATGTCGACTCAAGAAGTTGAGCTACTGAACTGGGCTTCATGTGTTGGGGACCGACAATCGCGGAAGTGGGATTCGCTGCAAAGCAGAAGTCTCTTGGAGCAATTTTCCGCAGTTGATAAGCAGTGCAGCTATCAAAATGTACCTATCAAGACGCGACTGGAGTTTACAAATATTAATACATGTACTTCCAAGAACCGATTTGGTCGTCAGGCTCGAGCGAATTCATGACTTTCAGCAGGTCTTCTTGAAAACCGAGCATTATTGAGACCTTGGCTTTAGCTAGAGCAAATGCATCAACGCTTTCGACGTGATCCCATAACTCGGATTGAATTTAAACAAACAACTCTTTGCCCAAGTGGCGTATCTTGTGCATATAAGACAAAAGAATTGCTTCGAGTTTACTTCCCTCTTGATCGAATGAGCATCTCGCTCAGTGTGTCACGGGCCAATGTCATTCCCTAATGTACTACAAACGGAGCTTACGGCGGAAGGTTTGATGATGAGGCTGATTCAATGTCGCCTACATTCTTGTTCTGGTCACACGTTTAGTTGGCGCCGCAAATACGCCAGGTCAGCTTCACAGACAGCACGGCCACAATGACCAGATCAGCTGCACCGGCAATCCACATCGAGCCAATAACAATGACGTAGACAATTGGATTCTCATGAAACGTGGCCCCACTCGCAAAACCAGAGCGTTACCACCACTGCAGAGCGCCATAGCAGGCTGGAGCACACTAAACAAGATGACTGCAGCACTCATCGCTCCGATGATAACCTTCAGTACAGCAAAATAGAGAATCACCACCCACACGCGGCACGTCACCTCCATAAAGGGTAGGTAGTACGTGATGTCGGTTGGTGCCTTGATGTTGAATTGTTCCTCACACTTCTCCGGGTCAAGAATATTTTCTGTATCCAAGCTGACGAGTTCATGAAGTTTGCGAGTCGAACATCTACCATCACCAACAACATTAAGATGCCGATGGTCATATAAAACAAACCAATTCCAAAACCACCGGCGGACAAAAGCACGAAAGTCGCAACTCCTGTGTAGAGATTAAAAAACGAAAGAACGAGCAGTGCCAAACACAGCACAGCCACCACAACGTAATGCAAGTACTTCAAACGCCGTTGACGCTCTGGAAGATGTGATATAATAGCAACCAAACGGGAACCCCCGCGACTGCCGCCAGTAGCAAGAGCACGATAAAGCACAAATTCAACGAAATGCTTCCAAGCAAAATCACCACATCGAAAGCTCCACAAATGGCCACTGCAGCAACGCTCAGCACATGAAAAAGAGAGAATTGTGAACGCTTGTGTGATCATCTTCTTTTGTACTGCAGCATCGGCTAAGACGCAATCTTCCGTGTCCACTGCAATCATTCGTTTTCGGGGTGAATTGTAGGTCCCCACTATGAACATGAAATTAGTGTAGGCCGCCTCAAGCGGTTGGCCACCCGCTTCGGGCTTCATGTGTTGGCTGTGAAATGTGAACTCGGTTGGAGCAGCTTACAGGTTGGCTAGGTTTTTTCAAGAGTGTGCGGAAGGTTTAACTTCTTGCATGCAATGCTGAATCTACTAATGTAGGCTACATTGTAGCTGTCAAGTCTTGATTCAAGGTGCGAAAACTGGATACCCTGAGGATGAGCTGCGTAGCTATTATGCGAAACTGGATGCATTTGAACCGAAATCTTCGGCATGCCAAGTCTTTATTGGAATAGTGCTTACCAGTGGTAAGTTACAGTACCATCACAAGACTCCGCTATGAGCTTCCTTTCGTGGGATACTACCTTGCTTGATTCAGACTGCAAAAGAAAAACTTTTTTGTTGAAGCTTGCTGTCTTCTTCTACCCGTTAAAGGCATTATGCCCACCACTAGCGTCTAAGATTGGATCCTTCTTCAGCCCAAACTTCCAATTTTCACGTAACCCGGACTACTTCTTGACATAAAGAAGGCGTCTCTTCTTGATGGGCAACGCATGTGCGTGCTTCATCGCTGTGGACAGCTTTGTCCTTTTGGGCTTTGGTGCTGCCTTTCCTTGCTCCGGCGCTGTTGACAGCTTTGCCTTTATCGACTTTGACGCTGACTTATCATGCCCCACCGCTGTTGACAGCTTTGGTCTTTTCGGCTTTGGTGTAGACTTTTCTTGCTCCACCGCTGTTGACAACTTTGTTGACACCTTTGCCCGTTTCAGCTTTGGGGTCGGCTTCTCTTGCATGACTGCTTCGTGCTTTTCGACTTCTGCTCAACTCCATCCACGTCTTCTTCTTCCTTATCACAATCACCGAGCGTCTCGTACATGTGCATTTGCTGGTGACGTTCTTGGCTGTTTGCGAACTTTTCAAACCAAACGTCGTCGCCCATGGTCTTCCGCATCTTCATCACGGGATCAGCTGGTGCGTCCTTGTACTCGACAGGGAGTGAGCCCCTGGGGACAAATTTTGGCATTTCTGCCGTTGCAGTCGACTGCAGCACAAACTCAATTGCTTGCTCGAATTGGTTGCCATTTGTGCCCATTCGCCTCTGGTCGTATTTGTCATCGTATGCCTTCACGTGGCTCTTCAATTGCCAATTCCGCTCTCGTTTAGCAAAGGATGTGCAATCCAGAAAGTCCACGTGGAGTCGGTTCTCCTTGGCAAGGTTCTTTATCCCAGCTTCAGTCCCCGGTGACCGAATCGTGACCTTAAGTTAGCACAAACATCCACAATCAGCATACCTACGTACAAATAAAAGAAGGCAGAGAACGCGTAGAGTACGGCACCATGGAAGGCCAAATGGGTACTTGACCCAGCACTTGACCGCCCACGTGTACGTGTGGTAGGGCGCCACGCGATCGCTGTCCACTTGCACGACCTCGTCGTAGTCGTCCGGCCACTCGTCGTACGTGATTTCCACTCGTCGTACGTGATTTCCACCTGCAGCAGCAGCAACCGAGCACTATCAGTATTAAACTATAGCTGCAACATGTCGGGCATAATTTAGAATTTAATTGATGGCACCTCATCGGGTGACGGGACTCTCAGTACGCGCGCTACGCTCCACACGCCGTCGTGGTCCATGACGTCTGCACCAGAGCAGAAAATTGACGCAGTTAGTTGATTGTATACAGAATAAGGAACATGAAGAGAGGAGCAAGTCAGTCACCTAGCCAGTCGCCCTCGCGGAGGTTAGCGCGATGCGTTGGTAGCGAGGATCCATTGCGCGCCTTGGTGCCTTCGGCCTTCTTCTTGGACGCCATTGTTTGGACTGATTTGATGCAAATCCAGCCAATGTGAAACAGGTGATAATTTCGCTAATGTAAATTTTGAAATACTTATTGTAGCCATCTAGTAGATGGCTACAATTCTAGGCATTATTGTCGATTACATGTATTGCGTGGGCTACGCATTGATTAACCCCTCGCTGATGCTCCCATATCTATTTATTATAATACTTGTAATGTTAGACGTTAGACTAATAATAAATAGACAAGACATTATAGAGAAGACATTAGACAATGCCTAGCATTAATAAATAGACATGGGAGCATCAGGGAGATGCGTAGCCCACGGCAATAATCGAGGGTGTTTTGCGGTCGGTAGGACAGATCATGCAACAACAAGAAAAAATCAGCTTGAATGAATAAGGCACACAACTCAACTGACGATTGTATAAAAACAACGTGCTCTGCTTGGAGGGGGGCTACCTTGTGGTAGTTAGTTTATACCACCATGTCGAGTTCGGAGCTGCAAATGGTGCTCGAGTCAGACAAGGTACTCGACGGAACCGCTGGTTCATTTCGCTCTGTTGCACCCTCATCTTTGGAATGCCACTCACCACAAACTTGCGAAGTCAGCTTCACCGACAGTATCGCGAAAATAACCATTCCGACTGCTCCAAACAGCCAAATGGAAGCGATAATGACAACGTACAGAGCTGGGTTGTCATGAAACGTGATTTGAGAGCCAAAAAATCCAGCTTCGCCGCCACTAAAGAGAGCTATCGCCGGTAGAATTATTGCGAATGCCACGACTGCTGCACTCAGCACGCCAACGAAAACTTTGGGGATTGCAAAGTAGAGAACAGCTAGCCATGTTCGACAAGTCATCCTTACATGTGGAAGAGGATTGGTGGCTTCATCTGACTTGCTTATGGCAAACCGATTTGCACACACCTCGGGCTGTAGATCCTGTGTTGAGTTGGAAGGGATCGCGAAATTTGCGAGGTGAGCGTCCGCCCTCACCAACCACTTCATTATAATGATCGATAAATGAAAGAGGCCGACTCCGATTGCTCCAGCGCCATAAAAAACGAAAGCCCCGATGCAGGTATAGACACTCCGTGTGACCATGTAAAAGTGCAGCGCTAACAGCCCGATCGGCACCAAGCATGCGAGATATTGCAGACGCTCCAGTCTCTGAGGTACGAGGGATGCCAAATACATCGTGATCAACGTGATGGTCATCAACAGAAACCAGTTTATGACCCATACTGGCATCAGGGCCATGCTTGCAATCATCAATGCCGAGAAAATGACTCCACCGATGGCTACTGCAATGTTCAGGATGTGGAAGATAAGCAGCACCCCCACTCGCTTGAGCAGCGTCTTCAAGCTGCAACCATGGCATTTACAGGACGATGTCATGGGCTTCAACAACGGATCCCGGCCATCAGCACTAAACGGAAGATAGGCCGATTCAAGAGACTGGTTGCTTGTAGTAGACTTCATGTTACTCTCTTGTCACAACGTTTGGCACTTTTAAAAGTGAGTAGGAACGCTTGTGGGTTGAAATCTAACACATCAGATGTGGCTCCCTCGTGTACCCATGAAAAACTTCGGCTGGTAGGCAGAGATTCAAGCATTGCTTTCAGGCACCTCTTAGTATGCTCGCACAATACTTTGGATCAATATTCGTCATAGCATGTTGCTGGTGATGATAAGTAGAAGAAGTTGTAGAAATAGCAATGCCAATCAGGATACAATTGTGATGAGAAGTAGAAGAAGTGGTAGAAATCCAATCGGGATACAATGGCTAAGGAGAATCGATGGGATACCGAAGAATGCAGGAGGCATAATCTCTGGTTTTCGACTCAGGTTATCCACTGTCAACTCGAATGTCGTCGAAAAAGTGGCGTTTGGGTTTTGATTGGGAGGGATGAAAGCCAAATCTCGACCAATGTGGTGTTCTGAAGTGCAACTGGCATTTGTTGCATCCCTCGCGGTCTGATTTCATCGATCTTGGTAAAGAGAAGATGAGCGTGGTAAGTGCCGAGCTAATAGTGTCTACAGTAGTGCAAAGTCGAAAATTGCTGCACTACTTGGATTATGAGTCATAATTTATGACCCTTGAAAAAACCCACAGCAGTACGAGTACGAGCTACATATATGATAAAAATGAAATGTACCAACGAGCCACCAGCATTACCACGCGGAATCAGTCGTTTGCACCCGGTTTACCTTTGAGTAGTGGCCTCTTCAGCAAGTGTTGCCGTCGACTTTTGCTCATCTTGTTGCAATCGAATGTGGAGAGGAGATTTTGCTCAGCCTGAACACTTCAGCCTGTTTGTCGCTTCCGAATTGGCAGCACGCCCATGCAGTAAGAGGCTCTTACACTTTCGGCACCAGTACCCAGAAAATCGCCCCGATGACCCAGCGATGGTCTTCGGAAGTCGCAATACCAAGTACATTGTTGTAGTCAAGGTTGATGATCAACTTGATCGGTTGTACGGTACCACTGGTTCCAGCACCACTTAAGCGCGCCAAAAGGGAACTAACGTTGGACCGAGCCGGAAAAGTTAATGCTTACATATAATTCTGCCTTTGCAGATAACTGCGAAGCTGCAGTTGTGCTGGCACTTTAGGTTTGGAAGTTTAGCATCGAGCCATGCGAGCGCCACATTCAGTGGCAGTGCATCCACGTCAACGTACCACCACCGAGCCGCAAAAAATCGTCGGGCAAATGGCAAGTTCGCTGTATGGCCGACACTTGAATGATTGACGTCCTATGGGTTGTGAATGGCCGACACTTGAATGATTGACGTCCTATGGGTTGTGAATGGCCGACAGCTTGAGCTGAAGCGATGTATCCACATTTGATCGGATGCAAGTCTCACAGCAGTACATGTAGTGCAAGCAACAAACTCTCAACGGAGATATGGACATTTGATGAGCATATGCATCCATGCAAAACACTTATAAGTGCCAGACTACGCGACTGCCTTAGCTTCAGACATGGGCGTTTGGATAACAACAGCCTCGAGGTCAGTTGCACCATCGCACGTGCCACGAGGAGTTCTCGGCGTGCGTATTTCGACCAAGTCTTCACGTTCGGCGCAAGCCCATGTCGTCAGCGCCACGGACGGCTTGGGGACAAACGCGATGCAGACGACGCCAAGCGCCCAACCTCCTAGAACAACGCCAACGTATGCACCGGGGTGGTCTTGGTAGTTCACCCATCCAATGGCATCTGCGTGACCACCGCTGCAAAGCGCCTCAACAGGGAGAACCAGTCCCCATCCAACGGCAATGAGACTTAGCGTGCCCATAACGAGTTTGATCGTAGCGAAGTAGAGCATCGCTAGTAACATCTTCGGCGAGACGAACAGTAGACGCCGGCAACAACTGATGCGGCCGTTGCTAGTAGACAACCCGCCTCGGACTCCAAAGGCCTTGCGAAGCTTGGGCTCTCGCTTAGACACCATGTTCGCGAGGCAGATGTCCATCCTCGCCAGCACCTCCACGACACCAGCTGAGAGCTGGAATAGCACAACCCCCACGCCGAACAGCGGGATAAGCCCCACACTCAGCGGGATCAGCACCAGCACGAGGATAGCGCCTCCGATGCCCAGTAAGGCGTTGAGCGTGTGGAACACGAGCAGTCGTCCGAGTCGAGCGAGGAACGAGTTGCAGCGACCTGGCGGTGACGACGCTAGTGGCTGGTGATAACTGCTCTGTCGCACGGTGGCCTCGTCGCCTTCGTCCGTGTCGGCTCCATCTACCGCGATTGCCACCGGAATGGCCTTCTCGGCTGGGTCGAAGTCTTGGTTCGGGTAGCGATGGTAGATCACGTCGCAGGCCGGACTCTTCATGTTTGTTGTCAGCTTTACGTTTCAAATTGAGAACTGCCGCTGAGAAAGCCCATGTCGCTACGCAAACGCGAGTCGCACGCGGCGACGCCTAGTACATGCTGGACACGCTGGAAAACGGATTGACGTTGAAGTCGTTGTGGATATTGCGGTACAGGGATATGCGTCAATTTGTATCCCTAAAGTAGATTAAACTATACAAGTTATAAAATTTACATTACTGTGAAATTCAGTTTTGAACCGCAAACGTATCGAAAACTGAAGGTGATAAGTTGTTAATGATTTTGGATTCTTGTTATGGCGCATCCGCGTAGATATCGCATCCGGATATCCCTGGGATCCGTTAAAAACTTGTTTTCGATGTAATCAAGTGAACTTTGCATTAGACCGATGTAAGCCCGACAGGCTCATTCGCGCCAGCAATACCGGTAGCTGCCTACCAAAGCGAGCTAATACAGGGGCTGGCAAATATAGCCGTGGAATCCGCAAGCACTCACCTGACTTTATAGTGCGCAAGCTGTATTGTGTGGCGTACATGAAACCATGTGCTCCTCCAATCAAATCGTACCCTATACCTAGGACGAGGTCAGGGGAAATGTTGGGTGGGCAGCTGTCTACAGTATTGTTGTTTAGCACTCGTCGTCCACAGGTACATTTGGCAGCGATCCATCGAGCATGGCGACGGCGATGGCAATCAACGATCAGGACCGTGCCGTGGACGAAGCGGTGCGCACAGTGGTGACGTTTGCGGCATCCCCCGTGTCCGCTGCGGTGGAGCCCCAGAAGGAGCGCGAGATCGACGAGGTGATGGAGTTCCTCAAGTTCAGTGTCAAGCCCAACACGAGCTTCGGCGGCACGATCCTGTTCAAGTTCAAGTCCGCGGATGGCGCTGATCCAAAGACCACGTACGCCGTGGAGATCAGCGACGAGCGGCAGGTGGCCACGCGCAAAAACGCGAGCGCCAGCGACGTACGCCCTACGTGCGAGGTGACCATCTCCATGGACGACTTCCTGTGGATCTACTCGGGCAAGGCATCCAGCTCTGACCTGGTCAAGCTCTTTTACGCCGGCCGCGTGGCCATCAGTGGCTATGCGTTCAGGTCGGTGTCCAAGTTCGCACAGAGCTTCGACTTCTCGTCCGAGAAGTGGCGCAGCTTCTACGCCTGGCGTAAGGCTCAGAACGAGAAGAACGACTGCAGACGATCACCGGGTGCCTTGGAGGAGGCGAGGAACGTTGGCTCACCCTCGAGGGACTACTGGTTTTTCCACGCAAGGACGATCTTGGACCGCCTAAACTTGACCAGACTGCAGCGTCTGCTCTGGGAGACGTCGCTGACAAATATTTTTGGAGAGAAGGCCGTCTTGGAAAGCCTGCGTCGTGCGTCAGTGCGCGACAGGAAAATCGCTACTGGTAGGTTCAGCGTCGTTGCAAGTGTCGTTGGAAACGCTGGTCCCGTGTCGGCGGTGTTGAAGCGCCGCGCGACCGGCACCATCACACCAGGTCAGCTTCACTACGAGCGAGAACTGCGCGCCGAGTTGGAGCGCCTATTGTGCCCTTGCAAGAAGCAGTCGGCTGCGATCGTCGAGTCGCTTTCGGTGGGTAACTCCAAGCAGATGGCGAGCGTCATGTTTGACTTTTTCAACGAGGACTACGTTGTGGCTGTGAAGCTCAGCGCCCAGGAGCGTCAGCAGCGTCGCCACCACCGCAACCGCGTCGATCTAGGGGATGCCGGCATGGCGCAGCTGGACAGGCTCGTCCAGGTAATCGGCAAGGGCGGCCACTCGAACCTGAAGCGAGACAACCGCTCCAAGTACGTGCCAGCACCCGAGCTGCTCCTGCGTGAGTTCCGCGTAAACGTGACAGTGCTCATGGACACGTTGAAGGAGAAGGCTTCGGGTCGCAAGGCCCTCCACAAGATCCCCGCCCCGGAGATGAACTGGCTGGTGCGCAACGGGCGCTCTGGCAGCATGGTGATCGCGGAAGGCACCAGCAGCCACGCCAAGGTGGCCAATTCGGCCGTCGCACCGCTGCCGGCTTCTTCCGCCCTGCCGAATTTGCCCCAGAGCATCATCGTAGAAGTGAACCGTGCAAAGATCGCTCGCAACCGGAAGCGCTTCGACGTGCCCAAGCAGCGCATCAAGGCAAAGTTCGCGTCCATTTCGCGGGAACTAGCCAACCAGAGGAACCCAGTCATGACCCACGTCGACGAGCACTTGGTGTTCTCCGACTACCTATAAACGACCTCCAGGAGTTTACAAGTGGCGAGTTGCCTCGTCGACCAAGACGTAGCTAGCTCCTATCTAGACGCTTACAGTAGCAGCACCTGTAGCCAGCCTCAACACCATCATTTTCATATTTAACGCAATTTTTGCGCTTTACTCTGTTTCTTATCGTAAATTTTGTAATAGTCTTTAAACGTTTGGGCCAGTCAAAAGCGTTGGTGGAGTGGCTACGCACGAACTGAGAGCATCGACCAGCATGGGAGACCTGGACGACCACACGCCCGATGAGATCTACTGCAACAGCCAGGTGTTCGACATCGACTTCCACCCTCTGACGGACATCGTGGCTGTCGGCTCCATCGACGGCGTCGTGGAAGTGTAAGAACTGGCGCAAAAGTTATTCGTTGCTTTGAGTTCTCGCGAAAGGAGATGCTGATGTTTTGTTGCTGTGTATGAGCAGGTACAAGTACTCGGAGGAGGCGAACACGAAGGTCCTGGAGATCAAGAACCACCAGGAAGCTGTGCGAGCGCTTCTCTTCGCTCCTGACGGACAGAGTACGAGGAATTCAAGCGGATTGATTGGGTTGATCATATTGCTGACGGTGGTGGTTGATTGGTGTGCTACAGCTCTGTACACTGCGTCGGCGGACAAGTCTATTCGCGCCTTTGACACGCTCGGAAATCCGACGTGGGCGGAGATGCGTGCGCACGAGTAAGGAAGAGAGAAAGCAGGAAAGGAGAAATACTCTTGCTGGAATGAAAGACTGACGCTGTTGTGGTGCTACAGCCACCCGGTGAACCGTCTGCACGAGCTGTCGGCGAATGTGTTTGCGAGCGGTGATGACCAAGGCTGCATCAAGATCTGGGACACACGGCAGCACCGTTGCCTGGCGGAATTCAAGGAGCACACGGTGCGCTCTCGCCTTCCTGCTCATTGATGGTCTGGGTCCATTTTTTTTATTGACGGTTGACCTTCTGTTTGCAGGACTACATTTCTGGTTTTGCGACGAACCCGGCACAAGACCATTTGCTGGCGACGAGTGGTGACGGACGTTTGACTGCCTACGACTTGCGCAAGAATGCGCTCGCAGGCAAGAGTGACGAGCTGGACGATGAACTGCTCTCCGTGGCAGTGATCAAGAACGGCCGAAAGATTGTGTGCGGCTCGCAGGATGGCGTGCTGGTGATTTTCAGCTGGGGCACCTGGGGAGATATGTCCGACCGCTTCCCCGGCCACCCGGACTCTGTTGAGGCCCTGCTCAAGGTGGATGAGGATACTGTACTCACGGGGTCAAGTGACGGCATCATTCGGTACGTTCATCGAATGACCTAGACTTTCCTACGTGGAGAATTGATAGCTGACATGACTCGTTTCATCTTGTATTGCGTTACAGTGTGGTGCAGCTTCACCCGAACAAGCTGTTGGGATTGATCGGTGACCACGAAGACCTCCCTGTGGAAAGCCTCAAGTTTTCTCATAACAAAAAGATTATTGGCAGCGTTTCGCATACTAACAAGGTGCACTTCTGGGATGTCGGATACCTTGTCGAGGAGGACGACGGAGAGGAGGCTGACGTAGCGGACGAAAACGAGGAGAAGGCCCCTGCCGGTTTGACTATGGATACTGATATGCAGAACGCAGATAGTGACAGCGATAGCGATGGTTCCGACATGGGCAGCGCGGCGGGAGGTCGCCGGGCGTTCCCTACGGCCAACGAGCAGTTCTTTTCGGACTTGTAGAGGATCTCTGTCGAGGGAGAAATTCGTTGATAGATGGAGAGGTAAGACCAACCATACAGTATTTTGCAAGTCGTATACGATATCCGCTTTGTTGGAGAGGAGCACAGACATACAGTAAAAGTGTTTGCAGCGTTTCATTCCTTCGCAGCAACTTTCAAATACGCGGATTTCGAGCAAATCTTGTCGATGATTTTCTTTAAGTGTCACGTCCAACTACGTGCGTTGGCGAGAGCTCAATTGCCATCAAACAACATATTTTGTTGTCAAACCATTAGGAACTGTTTTAGCGGTTAGCAAGGAATGAGCCCGATCATCGTCTGATGGAATGCTTTTTCCTACAAAAGAAGGATGAGACGAAAGAATTAGCAATCAGAAAAATGCCTATATCGGAGTTCCACGAAGCAAGAGCGACTCCCTTAGACGTCTGTGCAATCCGTCGAGTAGCTCTTGATTGGGCTCGTCTTCCTTGCTTGTTTATAATTTTTTTTAAAAAGATCTTTTATTTAAAAAGTCTCTAGCAAGGAAATGTAAAAAAAACGCTAAAAAAAATTAAGCATAATTACTTCTACAGTATTAACGTTATAACGTTAAGTTTCGACTCAGTAATTACATACGCGTATATTATAATACTACGAAGTACTATCGACTATTATGGTAATTCGGGGCCCAAAAGTACTATTTGAGCCAATTCGCGGTCAACACGGTTAGCGATCCAGTTAATTCTTAGCTTAAAATTGTGGATCGAAACCGTGTTTAGCCCCGGCGAGTATGGACTGAATCCGTATTAATATGAAGTTCTATTAGTAAACCAATCCTGCATCCATAATTATCAGACACACACGCTTTGTGTAGCCTGCACTTTATTTACTGCTTTGCGACCAATGTGGTGTAAGACAAGTATGAACTTATGTGTCGACCTGTGAGAACGAGATCGTAGAATGGAGTGCCGCGGGATCTCCGTAAATATGTACCTGCTTCGACATTCAGGCAGTCAAGATGCATATTGCCCTCAGGGACAGCTAGTGACGGCATCAGTCGCTCACGTCGCTCGATTGTCTTTTGGAGGGGTTCTTTTGTCAGCACGCTCGAAAAGTGCTCGGTCAATTCATTCGTCGACAAAGTCCAGTCTACTTTTGTCGTGCTTGGGATAGTAGCACGAAGGCCAGGGACTGCTTGTACCAGAAATTTCTTCTAGGTAATGCAGTAGCTCCCGTGACGAGGGACGTGCAATTGGGTCACTCTGGAGGCAATCGTGTGCAATTTTGCGGATAAATTCAGGGCACACGGGTGTCAGCAGCTTCAGCAGATCGTCACTGGAGACATCTATCAACAGTTTTCCCGTGTCTAGTGCTACCAACACCACGCCGAACGAATAAATGTCCGATTTCTCTGAGAACTTGCGCTCTGTCAACACTTCTGGGCTGCTCCAGATGTTACTTTCGCCAGCTTTGTAAAATTTGTCCTCGGCATTGGCGATAGAAGTTCGACCAGCACAATGACCAAGTCCGCAAAGTGCCGGCTCTCCTGTAGCCGAATCCAACAGGATGTGGCAGGGTTCGATGGCGCCATGAATAATCGGGGGTGAGTACGCGTGGAGGAATGACAGGCCTCGCAATATCCCCATAGCAATCTGCAGTTTTTGTTGAGTCCACGTCCAGTGTTGAGCCTTTCTCCCGCTCCGCAGTGCACGACGCAAATCACCGCTGCGGTGATACTCCCAAATCGCCATGACATTCTGAAACGAGTTCCACGCAATGCCCACGATGTTCATGATGTTGGGATGCTCTAACCTAGCAACCATGCGAATTTCACGAGCAAGGCGTTCAACAGCTCGAGTGTCGTTACGCTTTGACGCTCGCAATCGCTTGAGAACAACTTCGCGAGACTCAAGAGTTCCAACTAGCACCTCATTCGGGGAACCATCCCTACCACGAGCAATCATCTTGTCACCATTTACGTCAATAATGGGAACGCGTAATGCAAGGACGACGGGGTCATTCTGAAACAGCAATAACGCTTGCGAAGCACCGAGGGCGTCCGAGTAATCGACTTCTGACGGACCTGACGAACTCGAGTATCTTCTTCTTTCAAATTCAGTCTCATAATCGGATAGTTCGGACGACATCGAGCCAGTTGCATCGTTGCTATCGTTAGTGTTCGCGAAGAAGGCGCCTTCAGGTGTGAGAGCATGTTCCAGTGTCGATTTCTCAATGAGACCGCGAATAGCGCTCGATTGATTCCGCTGTCGAAGTTTATGGCGAAAGTACATTAATCCAATTACACACAGCACTATAGCGAGCACACTTGCCACCACCCAGATCGCAATCATCATCCCAGAAGACCCCGTGTCGTCCACCTCTTTTGATTGACGAAACTCAACTAGGTCCTGAAGCAGACCTGCCACCACGCCAGATTTGCGAGGTGTGCACCATTCGCTGCTATTTGCCGAGGACTCAACAGTCGTGCATGGGATAACAAGAGCAAGCTGGTGTGGACAGCTCCCACCTCTGCTGGGAGTTTGCATCGTAATGACAAAGGTCTCCAAGGAATGGCGACGCACCATGGGCATCGGAACGTCGGTGTTGTTCCCCTCTTCGGACCAGATCTGCCTTGTTTCCACGTTCACTGACGCCGCAGTCGCTTCGCTTTCCGACACCAACACCGCGCACTTGGCCACCTGCTTGATCTGACTATCACCACAAATCGTTCCGCGCCACACAGTTTCGGAGCTCACAGCATCCGTACACAAAGTCGGCGGGCAGTTATGAAGACCCTCGAACTCATCCCGCGACACCACCACGTCGTCCATTCCGAGATCGCAGCGCACCCTGATCTCGCGCGTCGTGTTGCTGCTCGTGACGACGTAGCCTTGATCCCAGAGCACTAGTCGCTGCAGTGTCCCTCCCAAGTCTCGCCACGCTAGGTCCTTCTGAGTCAGCAGATACTGCACCTCGACGGGCAGCGTCGTATTGAGCTTTAGCTTCGGTGACTCGATGCCCGTATTGATGAGCTGCGCCATTCGTGACGAAATCGTCAAGTCGGCAAAATTCTCCGCGAGCGACACGCGCGTGGTCACCGCCAGGAGCAGCAGCGACAGCGGCGCCCGATGTCTCTTCACCATGTTTCTCGGGCGCCGTGCGGGGTCGCTAGCGCTTTAGTAACTGGCCCGAATAACGAAGCAAGCTTAACGCGGAACGACCCAGTGGGCATTGAGGGGACCTACCGGTAGCTGCAGTTTCAGCGACAATGTCCGGACCACCGTCCAGCGCAGTACACGTAAAGTTAGAAAGAAGCGTCCACCCACGAGAAAGTATACGTTTCTTCCATGGTTATGGAGCACTACGATTCACAGTGCGAAGCCCAGACAAACACTGTGCTTGTGTTTAACACAAGCAGCAAATACGCAGCAAGTAGGTGGGGTGCGGTGCTGTCACAGCGATACTGCTATGCGCATGAAGGGGCGCAGCGCCCTCGCGAACGGCTTGGCATTTTTTTTACTTCCTTATTAATAATAAAAAGGCATGAGCGAAGTGGTATGGAGTCTGCTGCAGTGTAGTGCTCGCCTAATCTGTATTGGCCCACGAAGAATCGACAGTCGAGGCTGCTGCATCGAAGTGATACACCCGTGCAAAGCCAGCTTTTGATTGGTGCTTGAGATTTCATACAAACACCAAGTTGCCTGCAGTGCAGGCATAATAAATGACCCTCTGGCGCGCGCGAACTCCTCTTCCTCCACCTGGTCGAGTCGAGTCGAGGCTCACATCACAAGCAACCGAACACACGCAGCGTAGAGCCCAAGTGTGTCCTGCTTTGCACTACCGGTACCCTATTTAGTCGAGTACAGTAACTTTCGAGCTGACCGAGCAGCAGACATTCACACACACTCCTTCGTCACAGACGGGCTCCTATATCGTACTTAGTGTGAGACCGTCTGGTCGTTGCCTTCCTTACAGCCAGAGCCGAGAGAGAACGCGAGGGACTACATACAGTACCGTCACGGCGCCAGCCCAGCCCAGCCAGCAGCTCAGCGGACGGACACGGGAGCTGACCGACGGACGTAGCGCGGCCTGGCAGCGACGACGAAGGCGCTCGCGACGTCGGCCATGAAGAAAATGTCCCGCAAGAACTTCCGCGGGGGTCCCTTGTTCTCCAGCAAGTCCAGCAGCTCCACGGCGTCGCACGGCCCCAGCAGCTCGTCGTCCCCCGGGATGAGCGGCGCGGGGGGGCGCCGCGCCACGTGGGCCGACAAGATCCGGGACAAGCTGCCGCCTCTGGGGGAGAACGAGTACGAGGTGCTCTGGGAGCGAGGCGTGCTGGGCGTGATCTTCCTCGAGTCGGAGAAGGACGGCATCCCGTACGTATCCAAGGCCACTGAGTCCTGCATCTCCCCTGCTGTGAGTCAGGGAGATATCCTCAAGTTCGTGAACGTGGTGCGCTCCAAAGACCACTCGTTCTCGGACTTTTTCAAGATTCTGGCCACCATGAAGAAGCCCGTGCTGCTGCGCTTCGAGCGCATGTCGGCCAGCACCCCGTCGTCCGATGAGGATGAGGCCTCGCAGCTCTTTGGCGTGCAACGCTCGAGCTCCACGAACGCGGTGAACAGTGCCAGTCACTATGCAAGACAGAACGCGCCCCATGTCGACGAGGGGGACCCGACGGGCAAGCTCCAGAGAGCGAACTCGGTGCCGCAGAAGGACCAGAAGCCGCCCAAGGCGACACGAGGCGCGTTCTGGCGCGCCACGGCGGCTAAGGACTCCGTTGGTCCGGGAAATCCGTCGCAATCCGTCGGACCGAACGGGATGAATGGGGGAAGTGACCGCATCGCCGCGTCGCAGGGACAACGACGGGTGCCGAGCAACAGAGACCACCAGGTTTCACCGCGAGACGCTGTACCGACGAACGGGTCGGGTGGTCATTCTTCCTCCCACTCGCCTCTTGGACCACATGAGTATCAGGTGTACTGGGAAACAGGATCTCTGGGTCTGTTTTTTGGCGAGAATCGAGCGACGAATTTGCCTGTTGTGACTCGATCGACTCCGAGCGCGAATCCGGTGGTGCGGCGCGCTGTTGCTGTCAACGACACGCTGGTGTCGGCGAACGGCATCAAGTCAGCAGACTACACGTTCGAGGCGTTCTTTGGTCGCCTCCAGCAGATGAACAAACCTGTACGGCTGGTGTTCAGGCGAAGGCAACCGAATGATGAAGTTGTTATCATAAAACAAGGGGATCAACAGCAGCAACAGCAGCAACAGCATCAACAGCTAGTGCAGCAGCAGCTTCAACAACGACAGCAGCAAATGCGCGAGCAGGAGCAAAAGCGTGAGCTACATAAACTTCGCGACCATCAACAACGTGAACAGCAGCAGCTTCGTGAACAGCAACATCAAGAGCAGCAGCTTCGTGAACAGCAACATCGAGAGCAGCAGCTTCGTGAACAACAACAACGAGAGCAACAACATCGTGAGCAAAAACAACGAGAGCTGCAGCTTCGTGAGCAACAACAGCGAGAGCAGCAGATTCGTGAGCAAAAACAACGGGAGCAGCAGATTCGTGAGCAAAAACAACGAGAGCAGCAGATTCGTGAGCAAAACCAACGAGAGCAACAGAAACATGAGGAAAAGCGACGTCAGCAAGAAGCAGAGTCAAGAAATCGAACACCTTCTGTCACAGTGGACACGTCCCCATCGGCATCACTGGTGGAAGGCAGGACACCTCATCATAATCGCTCACCTAGCCCAACCGTGAAGCGTGCATCTACTCCGCCTCCGTCTCCACCTTCTCCGCAAGTTCGATTAGAACCTGATGGCCATCAGCGTGAGTACCGTCATGGGGACAGAGGACACGGGCGCACACCTCCTCCAAGCTCCCCAGTCATACTGGAGAATCGCGCAAACACACGGCAACAAGAAATACCAGAAAATATCCCGAGTACCAATTACGAAGTTTCACCTAAAGCCAGCGCGTCTCCTATGGTACGGAGCTCGCCGAAATTTGGCACTTCACCTAGTGCGTCGCCAAGTATCGGCAGTTCACCTAAGGTTAGTAGCTCGCCGTTGGCTTCGCCAATCTCACCGTTTGTTGCAACCGAGATCTCCAATGAAGCAAGCAACCCGGCGTCGTCACCCGTTGTGGAGATTACAGACGAAGCGCCTACTGTTCACTCTCCGATTGAGATGGAGGAAGTGGCTGTCCAGCCACCAAAGGAGATTCGTCAAGATTTTGAGGACAATCATGGTAAACGAAGTCGCAACAGCAGCGAAGAGCAACGACAACACCAAATGCCAACAATTCCTGTCCATGAAGAGGAACTAGTATTGTCCCCGCTCAGTAATCCGACGCATCTCTCACCGACTGAGCCCTGGGATTTGCCTGAGCGCATACCCTCGCCCAAGATTAAGGCGGGCCCAATTGAGCTAGACGAAGACGAAGATGTTGAGGTTGCTGTGCCAGTATCACCGAGTGCTGATATCGAACTGGAGCATGTTGTTATGGCCGAAGAAGCTGAGTTTGCTGAAGAAGTTGAACTGATCGACGAGGCCGAGCTGGTCGAGGAAGCAGAACTGATTGAAGAAGCCGAGCTCGCCGAAGAAGTACATGTAGAGTCTGTATCAACATCGCTGTCCGTGGACAACTCAGCGGAGGATAATGCCAATCTCGATGTGGAGGTGGGTATGCTTGCAGATGTCGAGATGGGTATTGCTGTTGAGGAAACTGAGTCGGAAATTGCGGAGAGCAGTTCATCAGAAAGTGACCAGAACACGAGCCCATGGGATCTCGAACCGGAATCGGACGGTCAAAAGACACACGGCCACAGTAGTAGCACCATTTCTTCACACGACGAAGCTTCGTCTGTGAATGGTGG
The DNA here is from genome assembly GCA_001314375.1 of Phytophthora podocarpi. Lineage (NCBI taxonomy): Eukaryota > Oomycota > Peronosporomycetes > Peronosporales > Peronosporaceae > Phytophthora > Phytophthora podocarpi. The sequence continues at coordinate 113,210 of LGSN01000013.1, forward strand.
GAGCACTTTAATCGATAACGCTGTGGAAACCTCCAAGGTCGATTTCACGGACGCGTCGGACTCGTCGGATGAGTTTTCTAACGACCCGGACATTTCTGGTGACATCGATAGTGTGGACAGCGATATCATGATGCAGGAAGCCCCTAAAGACAAGGTGGATTCAGCAAACTCGCCGAAACCAAGCAAGTCGTCCCTGAACGCCAACTTGGCAAAGTATAAGAAGAAGGGCAAGACTGCTCGTGGCGTCACGAAGCTGCCGGCACTCAGTGAAGATGATGCTACAACGGTTCCACTAGTCGCTCCAAATGCTGTGAACACGACCATCCAAGTGCGCGGTCGGCCGAAACCCAAGCTGACGATGGCAGACACTCCTGACAGTACGACATATCTTATCAAGTGGAAAGAAAACCGGAGCATCGGCTTGCAGCTGAAGGAGGTGCGTTTAGCCAAGGGCACCTACCCGCTGGTGACGGACGTGTGCCAGGAGCCGTGCTGCGAGTTGCTGCGGCATATTTGCGTGGGCGACGTGATCATTGAAATCAACGGCCGCAACACATCCACGATGGGGGTGAAGAAGACTGTTAATTTCCTCAAGACGTGCACGAAGACGACTCTGATGAAGATTCGGCACGGACCGGCGTTCGTGAACCAGCGTGTAAGTGCGACAGTATGACGGGAGCGTCCCGCTGTAGCAGTAATGTACGATCAATTCTGTGAGCGCGACTAGCTGACGTCGCAGCTCTCACAAGGACAAGACGGGACGCGGAGGGGAACTGGGACGATGCCATGCTTCGACAAGAGGCCCTTCCGCCTTTCGCTACATTGCTTTTTTCTTTTAGTTTTCCCTCTCAGTGTCAGTGAAGTGCTCAATGTTGGAGAGGACGATTAGACATGATTTTGGCTTGCAGCGTTGAGTGGGTGGCGCTGGGCCGGTGCAGGCCAGCCAATAGACCTGTCACGGCAATGAACAAACATGAATATGCTTTCTTGTGTCGCGGTGCGCGCAATGCAGTGCAGTCAGTGTATGCCGTGTTGTGTTCGTCCCAGCGTGATGAAGGCGCCGTACAACATCGGCGCGTCACACGAGCGGCCACGTGCTTGCGTTTCTGCATGTCAAACCAGGGACGCGACCATGATGACCACAGGGCGGGCGTTCACAAGCCAGAGAGCCCCGTTATAGCCCATAACCTTCGCTTGAGTGAGTGTAGGAGTTTGTATTTTTTTCAATTGTTGCCTGCTCGACCAACATTGCGATCGGTTGGTCGGTCGACAGAGACGCCTCTTGCTGCAGCTTGAGCATTTTTGTGCCACTACTGATTATCACACCCTGCACGTGGTTGGTTGCCTTGCTTGCTGCGTCTCCCGGCTGGCTGGCTACCTGTCCGCGAGTTTAGTGCAGGCTGGCGAGTCGGCTCTTGATCTTGCCAATGGCCTGGGCTGGGTTCAGCCCCTTCGGACATGTGCGCGTGCAGTTCATGATAGTATGGCACTTGTACAGCTTGAACGAGTCGTCCAGCGCGCGCAGACGCTCCTCCGTCTTGTCGTCACGCGAGTCCTCGATCCAGCGGAACGCCTGCATCAGCACTGTTGGCAAAACAAGTAAGTGTTAGATTGTGTCCAGCTTCGGCGCGGGGCGTAGCGCGGCTGCCACATACCAGCGGGGCCGAGGTACTTGTCGGGGTTCCACCAGTAGCTAGGGCACGAGGTGCTGCAGCACGCGCACAGGATGCACTCGTACATGCCGTCGAGCTTCTTGCGGTCCTCAATGGACTGCAGGTGCTCGTGGTTGACGTCGCTCGGCTGGTCCGAGTGGAGCCACGGCTTGATGGACGTGTACTGGTCGTAGAAGTTGTTCATGTCCGGCACCAAGTCGCGGATGACGAACATGTGCGGGAGCGGGTGGATGCTGCTCACGTCCTTGTTCCTCTTGATGGGGCTCAGGCACGCCAGCGTGTTGCCGCCGTCGATGTTCATGGCGCACGAGCCGCAAATGCCCTCACGGCACGAGCTGCAGAGAGATAGAGGCATCAATCATTGTCAGTCACTCGATTCCTTTTCACGGACCGCACAATCGTCTATTGTCGCACCGGCGGAACGTCAGCGTCGGGTCCTGTTCGTTCTTGATCTTGATCAAAGCGTCCAGCACCATGGGGCCACATCTGCAAGCGAACACAACACAAAGTCAGTCTCTAGTGTAGAATGCTCCACCCCCTCTCAGCGCCACGTACTCGTCCAGATCCACGGGGTACGTGCATTGGTAGGGCTTCTCCTTGGACTCGGGATCCCAACGGTAGATCTTGAAGTACTTGATGTTCTACTCCAGCAGCAGCAACAACAGCCACGTCCGTCAGTCTGGCCCTACACCACCAAAAACTAGCGACGCTTTGCGTCATTCCGAGAGTCGCTCGCCCCCCTTACGGACCTTGGGCTTGGTCGCCTGGGACTTGAGGTCCGGGTTGTAGGCCGGCACGCTGAAGGCGCGCAGCCCCGTGTTCACCACGGGCTTCTGGATGGAACGCACGGCTGCCAGCATATTTTCCTTGTTTCTGAACACTTGAACTCTGCGGTATCAACTCCACCGTTGGAATTCGAGACTGACGGCTCCGAGGCATGCGGATCGTACGTTTAACTAACACCTGCAAAACGTAATAACTGAAGCGTACTTAATCGCGTGTAAAGTAGTTATCTTGAAATTGGTAAATAAGTGTATTGTTCTCTTTGTATTCCTATGGTACGGACTATTTATGTTGTTGCGAAGGAAGGAATTCCGGAGGTCCACACCGCTTCACCCGCTCCACACCAGATTGCAGCCATCATTTTACGTCAATTGAAGTTGTGCCATACTCAATCCAAGATAACACAGGTGGGGGTGGCACCTTTCGCAACGTCAGCATGGCCAAGCGCTCCTCGACGCTCAAGCAGTTCCTGCTGCGTGTGCACCCCGACCACTTCCGCAACATCCCCAAGGTGAGCTTCTCCATCCGTATATCCACTTTTCAATGGCGTCTTTGCTGTCTATAGCGCGTAAATGGTCGCAGAATTCTCAGCACCTTCGCTCTTCGTTCTCTTGTGCAGGTTCACGATGAGAATCTACAGTCCGTGAAGCTTTTGAACCAGTTCATGGACGAGCATTATGCGTCTCAAGGCGGTGGTGGTTCGATGAGCTGGAGGCGGCTAGGAGCTCCAAGAGAGAAGGTGAAAACTGCTCGTGTTTACTAGCAGGAGACCGCTTGAGCTGACAGATCGCTGGTTTCTCTCTCTCTTTCTCTCTGGGCTTGAGCAGGTCTACTTCAGTGTGGTGGTGCAGTCATTGAATGCCAGTACCGAGAAGAAGAACGATGGCGGGGCCAAGAGGTTGAAGCGGTTCCCGCTGGAGTTAACTGCCAACATTGAGGCCAAGATGGTCGCGGTTTTACGAGAGTGCGGCGTCGCACTGCAGGAGACTGCGGAAGAGGAGGCAGCGGCATCTGGTGCAGGTCGTCATCAACGTCGGGTCAAGAAGAGAGGAGAAAGGAGACCTGATGAGTGGCGACAAAGCCAGCAGGAAGGGTGGAAACGTCCGAGTGGCATGGATTTTGGCGGGTTTACGATGGGTGAGATGTATGCCAAGGCGAACCGAGCAGCTGCTGCATCTGCCTCCAGACGGAGGAAGAAACCTATTCAGACTTTGAAAGGTTTGCTGGAGTTTATGAAGGAGGACGAAACGGTGGAGACCCAGCAGCGGCGTCAGATTGCGTGGCAGTCAATTCAATCGGTCAGAGGCACGCTGAAGCGTGAGCTCAGCCTGGAAGACGTGCTGTTTTCGTGCGGATGGTCTACTTTGCATCTGAATACGACCATTATGATCCTCCGTCAGACGCTTCGCAAGTACACGCGAGCGAACAAGAAGGGCATCTTCACACCCAAAGATTTCCTGCGTGGTGCGACGGTTGACATCAGGTAAGAGAGTCTGCAACGAACCCGAATGAGTGTATGTTGTGCTAACATAAGCCATGTTTCCTACGTAGTGCCAACCCCTCTGGCATAGACTTCAGCAACGAGTACCGAATCGGGCTGAACCCGGCAGATGTGCCAGTGCAATGGGTACAAGTCCTGGAGACCATCGACGCGGACATGGTACTGTTCATGAAGGCAGCACGAGAGAGTTTGACGTCTTTGCAGACTGATGCAACCGCAGCGCTAGGAGAAGCGAACATCTCACGGGGTCACACGTGCTCAGCTCTTGGATACCGGACATTTTTGCTAAGCATGAGACATCGTGACGCTGAGGACCAAAGCAGCGAGCAAGGGTTACTGGAGAAGTTCATGCTTGTGATTGAAGATGATTCTTATGAGTGGACGGTCCTAGAGACTGGGCAAGTGCGAGCGCCGTTTACCAGCTCGTATGGAGAAGCAATCATGTTTCTGAGCAAAAATCGCCAATGGATTCGCCGTCAACAAGAGGCGCACAATGCTAACATGGAGGCATTCGCGTACATTTCCTCCCGCTGTGCAGACGCCATGCACATCAAGACCATCACGCGAGACGAGGGGATTCCAGTGGCTGAAGCTATCGTGGCTTGCGAAGAACTGCTGAAAGCTGTAGTCGGGATGACTCCACAGAGCTGCAGAGGTTCCATTCCGCACGAAATGGTGCGCTTTCTCGACGCTTACACACAAGGCCGTAGCATGTGCATCAGTCGCACGTACGGACTGGGCCAAGACGGAGTCTTCACGCTTCCTGTCGACTGGTTCAAATGGTGAGCTACAACTTAAACTACTGCAATATCTGAATCCGGATGAGTTTCGGATGTAACGCCTGCAAAATAGGAATTGAATTGAAAATGGAGGAAGAGCTCCGCGAGCTGCGTTTAGAGCTGAAGGTACTGCCGATCGATGTGCGCATTCGAAAGAGGCTATAGTAGTTAACACTATTTAACATGTATTCTGTGGTGGCAGACTGCACGAAGTGACGTGAAGCGATATGCCAGCTACGCGCTGCGTCTGCAACAAGAATTGGCTCGGGAGAAGCTGAAGCGACACGAAAACCAGGACGACGAAATTCTGGATGAAGAGGACGCACGCTTTCCGGATCTGAATGAAAAATACACGGGACCTTCAGGGACCTTTGTGTGGGACAAGAAAGTTGAGAAGGCGACGAAGGAGCACGTCGCGTGGGCTCGCAAGATCGATCGAGTGGCACATATGCTGGATGAACGGCGGGGTGAAGCTGTACGGAGCAAGGAGAAGGATGCAAGGCGTGATAATCAGATGGAACAGAGTATTGAAAATGTGATGCAGAGCTTGGTGCCGTTTCTGCAGCACCAGAGGCGTTTGATTGGGGAACTCGGGCGCGAAAACACCAAGCTGCGTGATATGTTTCATGCTCGACCGACGCGGCGCGAGTTGCTGGTGAGTTAACGTGGTGAATTCATTTGTTGCCGTGTGAGTTGATGCTAATGATGGGTATGTCGTTGATAGACGTCGCGGCTTGAGGTTGAGCGTCTGCAGAGGCATGTGCAAACATTGCGTTCACGGCTGAAAAATTCTACATGTTGTGCGCATGAATCAAGAAGTGGTGCGCAGCAGGAATACCAGTCAATTAACGCCAGTGCCAACCAGGGCGTGGCAGTGAAGGGGTCTTCACTTTCTGAGAGGATACTAGAAGAGAGGCTGCTACAATCGTTACGCGTAAAGGCTGAGGGATCAAAGACGCATCACAAGTATTTGAAGGAGATGATGCACTGCTATGTCTCTTTGGACCCGGCTCGGTTGATGTCAAAGCAGCAGGATTTAACAGAGACCAGTGTATTAGAGCGTGTTGGTCGGATCTGCTCTGATATTGTTGCTTCGTGCTGCTACGTGCTGGAAGTGGAAGAAGTTGGCGAGCTGCCCAATTGTGTGGCAAAAGCGCACCAGCTTGCGCATGAGTCAACAACTTATCAAGGATTCGTCGAGCGAATCGAAAAACTCCTCAAGCGGTTTGATAAGGTATGCACCTGACCGGTTAAGGAAGCCACGCGCTACATGTACATGTACTGACTAAAGAATTTATTTATCGTAGGATGCCTTCTACTCCGCACGAACTGAGTCTACTCCCTGTCACGAAGCTTTAGATATGGTAACAAGCCTCTGCATGTGGTTCTGCTCCGAGATTGGATTTTATTCTCACTCATCATGGTGTCCGCTAGATTGTTTCGCATGTGAACGATGTGCTGGTGGAGCTGGATGCACGCCGTGAACAGATGAAACCACCAGGTTCTAAAGCCCATGAGGTTCTAGTGGCAAGCATGAAGCTACTTCAGGTAGCACGCGTTGATCAACTGGCACCAACTATTCGGGTATGTCAGGTGATGTGGGTGAGTTGGACATAAGATGTTTGTGAACTCACGTACCTAAATACCCCCGTACCGTACTATATTTCCCACAGCGTCTTGTAGACAGCATGCGAGCTGAGCAGGAATTCCAACACGGCCTGCGCGAGCTTTTCGGGCTGGACGAGACTGCTAGCAGGAAACAGATATCGCATGTTGCATCCACACTTTTTGGTGAGCTTGGGTTTCTGGCAGACAAGAATACTTCGTTGCGACAACGCTCTCCTACAGTGTCACCTAGACATCCACCCGCGTAATCTTGTGTCACACAAGCTCAAGAACTTGGCGATGATCGTGTTTTCAAGATGACCAAATTCTGATAGCGATCCATAAAAAGAGTTAAACTTATCTTTCTCAAACTGCAAAATAGTTGACAGCGAACTGATATCGAGGGGTACTATCATTATTCAAAATCGCAGCAACCCGTTTAGCTAGTTTGTAGCGAGCTCAATCGCTCTAGCCTCTGTGTAAGCTGTGTGCAGCACATCGACAACTTCTGCGGTATGCTGCAGCAGAAAGGCAAGTGAGAATTTCCCTGCTCTTCCTTCAAACCGCACCTGAAGCGCCCGCCCAATTACTTTGTCACTCGGGTAAAGCTCCAGCGATTGCTGAGCTTTCACGTGCATCATCTTCGGCTTCTTCGATGGTGTTGCTGCAGTCTCATCTACGATCGACCGTCGATACTTCCGCCAGGTGTGCCATGCCGTTTTCACGTGCTCCTTCTCAACCCGCTCTCGAATCTCCTTCGCACACTCGCTCTGCCTTCCAAGCCATTGCAACACACAACGTCTCTCATACCTTCTAGCAAACAGGCACAGCTCTTGCTTCGCTTCGGACTTCTCCTCTTCACCCTCAGCTTCTGTGCTCTTCAGCTTTTCCACACAGAAGAACCACTTTTTCGCCGTCGTCGTGTGCGGGAACGACACAAACACCTCTGCACGATCAAATCCAACGCGCAGAGCAGTCGTCTCCATGATGTCCACGTAGGTTAAACCCGACGGGTAAACCTGAAAAACTGCTCGTGAATCCCGATCACCGGAAAGTTGTTTCAACAGCGACGAGAAGCAGACCTCTAGTCCCTTCGGCTGCAACCATTGTAACATGGAGATCCCAATTGCAGCATCCAGTACTCCGTCCCGAATTGGCAGCTTTTGTGCAGCATTGCCACAGTAGAAGTCGGCGCACACTTGAGTCTCTTGAACTCCCTTTTCTTCCTCCTGTGACACTAGAGACAGCATCGAGGCACTGATGTCGAACGCCAGCGTGAATGCCGCCATTTTTCTCTCTTTGAACCAATCTTCAGCTGCTTTCGTGCTCAACCCAGAGCCTGCACCCAAGTCTAACAGGAAGAAAACATCGTCCTTGGTTCTGGAATGTGTCAATTGCTTGACCTCCAGTTGCAAAAGCTCCAGGGCGTGTCGCGTTAGGTCCTTCTGGATACAAGCATTTGCGGCTGTGGTGTAGACACTGGACTGTTTCTCACTGTAGAAATCGCGCGCTGCAGCTGACAACGGCGTCGCCAACGCGTTGCCTCGTTCCTCAGGTCGCAGACTTCTGAAAGGCATCGCCAACCACTATTGTGTAGCCATGTCGGCAACAACGATACATCCGTAAAAGTAAACAGTATGTATAAATAAGATGCGTCAACTTAAATAGGAATGATACTTCAGCTTGAGATAGCCAGCCACCTTCTAGCTCCAGAGCTCAGGTTGACACGCGAAAGATCGTTTGGTCGCTGGGCGATTGATCATGTGTGTCTTTGATGTCGCACGCAGTGGCTGTTTCAGCATGACCGGAGCGACGAGAGCTTGATCGTCGACTGAATGTCGGACGCCAGGTATCGCGCCGGAAGAGCAGCATCAAACCGACAATGGGTGACACAAACACTAACACGGCAGCTCCAGTTGCAACACCACCAATGAAGACGCCTAGAGCCACCAGTCCCAATGCCAAGACGATTGGCGCGAGTAGAACGTATCCGGACACACAGAAGCAGGTTGTGAACGCTTGCCGGAAGGTGAGGCGGGCATTGGCTGTGCAGGGAAAGAAGCAACAGCACAGAATGCAGAATACCACAGCCAGCACAAATGCAGGTGGCCCGAAGACCATGAAGAAGAGCACCCGCATCACCATGCCAATACCCTTTTGTGTAGCATCTTGTCCCTCGATGTCCGCCATTTGATTGCCCGCGCAGCCACGGACATTCCACCACTGCAACCGCAACAAGAGCAAATAACAACTTCAGTTAGTATTCTACTCAGGTGAATAACCACAACAGGCAAACAATGTCCCAGTTGCCGTACCTGAAAGTGCTCCGGGAAGACACTATCGTCGATGACCTGAAGGCAGATCCAACAGAAGCTGGTGTTGCAGACCACGCATTTCATCTGGTTGCAGCCGCCAGTCTTCTCCACGTTGTTCTGGCAACCAGGGCACGGTTTCGAAATCTTACTGATTAGCGCGTTGTTAAGTTTCTCCACGGCGATCATCTTCTTGTCGTACTCAGCACAGGTGCGACCTTGGTGGGCACTGCTGTGCACGAAGCAGAACTCACGATTGCAGGCCTCGCATATGCATTCCGGATGATCACTTCCAGCACATAACTGCGAGTGGTCACAGTAAGGGCACTGCCGCGCGAGTTCGTGCTCCTTATTGAACTTAAACTTGCCGTACTTCTGCCAGACCTCGTCCGAAACTAACGATCGTATATCCTCCTCCAAGATCTCAGCGTTGCACGCCGTCTTGTCATCCGATTTCTCGAAGAAGCACTTCGGGTACACTTGTCCCTCTTTAATCTTGAACTCCAGATAGTTTTTCAAACACGTCTCACAAAAAGTATGCCCACACACCGAAAGTGCATAGGACGTATTCATCGGCGCGTAGTCGTAGCAAATCTGACACAAAAAAGTCTCCTCCATCGAGAGTCCCAAGTAGCTAGCCATGGACCTCAACAAGCTCGGCACCGAGCGTCCCAAACTATTGCTCTCCTGTCTCCTGTACACACTCAAACTCTCCCTCTCTTCCGCACTGATTGATGACCGTTGACTAGAAGCCGCGACGGCAAGGGACATGTCGTCACCACCAGCCCCATCATCTCTCACCGCTGCATCAAACTCGCTCATGCTCATCCTTGACAGAGGCAAGGACCGACCGCGATCTCTGATACTGGAGCGAGTCAAGGCCCCCAAAGTGCGTCCTGAAGCAGCCCGCACCAGTCTGGACATCTGAGTCCAACTGCCTCGTCCCGTGTCTTCCAGCGTGGTCAGCACCTCGTTCTCCATGATAGGGATCGACCCTCGGCGAACCGGCATCGTTTGTGATTCTCGCTGGGCATCACTGTCCTCCACTATGAGACGGAATTCACCAATCGCTGCAGCGGCAGAGGCTGCTCGAGTCCGAGACGAGTGACCATCACTCTCGATTGGCAGCGCAGAGATCTGATTCTCAATGGCCGCCAATAGTGAAGCCATGTGAGTGGCCCACGCCTCGGGTGCGTCCTGCTGCTCCAGTTCCTGTTGTCGCTGCAGCTGGTGCAGACGCCAGCGCCAGCGCATGCGCTCTTCCTCGCCGGAGAAGGATTGTAGCTGGCGTAAAGAGCTGTAGAGATCCGACAGGTGCGCGGCGCGGTCACGGGTCGAAGCTGCGGGCTCCATTGCTACTGGCGGAATTGACGGTAAATTGCTACTGGCTTGAAAGGAGTTGGGATTGGTGAAAAAGAAAGGAATTCGTGTCCAATCAGAGATGGGCATCACTTCAACTTCAGAATTGAAGTGTCAGCTTTCACAAACACTCACAGTGTTGTGATTGTCTTCTGCCATTTCACAGTTCTCGACTGACAAGTCAGTGACAACGACATACAGCGAAGATGATGCAGACATAGGGCCAGCCCGTCAAGATTTACGTTACCGGAAGGCCCGTCGAAGACCCACGACGGTGCATGTAGCAAACTCGTCTCTTGGCCGAAAAGACTGTGGTGCAGCGTTTCTCAAGCGAGGTTAGCATTCCATACGCTGGATATTGTCGTGATCACTGGCCGGGCGTTTTGTGTGTTGCTCATGTTTGTGGGCCTGGTTCTCGTGCTACTCGGGATTGGAGTGGCTCTACTTACCACCGGCATGGATACTTGACGCGATCTGTCTACATATATTTATTTTCGGTGGAGTTGGATTTTGGTAGCCACTGGTAAGAACATTGAGTGGACTCCATTGTCACTCTAGCACAAGGGAAGGGGGAGGGGCTTCACTATGGAACGCTTGGTGCGCGCAGACATTTGTGTCGAGCTCGCGAATCCAAACGACTCATCTTTACAGTTAAACCGCCTCCCACCGAAATGATGCACCAAGAATGGGCAATCGTGTTTAACTTCGCCGTGCCGAAAGTTATCGTTGGTGTGCTACCTACGTGCTGGAGTCGTCAGGTTCAGCCCAATATATTTCTCATTAGCTGGTGCCATATTTCAGGAGAAACCCGTCGATTTTTTAACTGGTCTCGTCTCAATGGTGCTGATGTGGAAGTTCGCTGCAGTGATCACAGTACCGATAGCAGTACAGCCCACACAGCTGACTACGTGTGTTTTCAGCGAGCATGAAGAAGCACAAGCGAATGGTCAGCACGAATCAAATGTTACAGCAGCCCTCCCGTCGACCCCGACGCAAAAACAGGTACAAGTACAATTCTTTTGTAGACTTCGAGGCGGTGAGATCGCCCATTCATTCCAGTGACCACGCCACTTTCCAACACGTGTAGATCAGGACTAACCAAGTTGCATAATTCCTGCATTTGTTCAGCTCAGTTGTGTTCGCACCCTTATAATAGCTTCTGATGCTGGGAGCTTCGTTTTCGTAGTCATTTTCGAAGACCGCAGAAGCAAGTTCTGCTGCTGTCGCGAAGCGAAAGCCAAGTTGGATTCAATCTTCTGTTTTACTATCCATACATCGAGAAGCCAGTTGCTTCAAGCCTCTGCCGTCGGCCGCCAACTCGGCGAGGCGATGTGACTGTCAACATGATCATCTACACCTTTGCCAGAGCAAAGCGGGACGTCAAGCAAAGCAGTACTAGATGGGTGGGGCACCTTGACGTCTGCCTTTGGCGACCCATTTTCATCCAGTCTTGTTGACGGAAATCGCCTTCAGTGAACCTTCTGCGCCCCTAGAAAAATCAGACTTGGATACCTTTCAGTTGAAGCTTCTGCCAATGATCACCTCGGGTTATCGCCGATAACTTATCGGACCTCGTCGTCTGCTTCTCCATCCAACAAATTGCTTCCATCGAGACCAGACCGCATCTTCGTCTCTGCCTCCAGTTCCTGATTAGCTTCCAGTGCCCCCAGTCGAAATGCAGGTTGGCAGACCCATTGACGACGGCTTTCGTCGATTCCGCGACTCGCGCGTGGCCATCGCCCCCGTGGCAAACCTCCTTGGTGCATCGTATCCAAAAGCCTCCGCCAAGATGCTGTCCGTGGGAGAGATCCGCCTGGATGTGATCGAATACTGCGGCATTTGCGGCATCCCGGTCTGCCAAAACACGGCCAAGACAGTTAGCAAGCGTCTGTGTCAAGGTTGTCGCCGCAGTGAGCTGCAGCGACAGGGAAGTCTGGAAAATATCCGACCAGCATCACCAATGGCTGGCCCTGTGAAGCGTGACGGTCGGGTGTGCACGGCTGAGGCCGAAGTGGAGAGCGAGCCGGAGACTTTCGAGCCTTTGGGGGTGAGCGCTGAACACTTCCACTCGTCGTTCCGCGTGAAAAACACGAGCGAGGACGCAGGATCGTTCCGCAGTATGGAGGTGTTGACGTGTTTTCGATCACAAGTACGTCGAGGCCTTCGACTGCTGTTGAAGGCTGCGACTGCGGAAAAGTGGCACGTGTGCTGGGCGATCCTCTTGTCGATGTTCGTGCTACCGATGATTTTGACGCTCATGGTGGCGGCTAGCGTGGGCTTCCTCGTGCTGTCCACGTGGGTGGCCATCGCTGCCGTCGTGGTATACCCTCTGGCGTACATTAACCCGATATTGTACAACTACGCGACGGACTCGTGAAACACGTGTACTCCACGGCTGGAGCTCAGAGCTTGATGTATAAAGGTCCTGTGGTTCCTAGTGTTGAGTCGACCATTACTTTTACTTTCGCAAGGCATCGTTGTCACGAGGGTTGATAACCCTCTCTCCTTTGAGCTATTGGGTATCTTGAGCTTCCAATTGCGAAAAGCGTACGAGAGCTTGGTGATTTGCGTCTTCTTTCATGCTGCTGAACATGATCTTTTTTTGAAATCCACATCAGGATCTCTCGCAGTGCATCGATTCAGCTCGGTTCCAAAGTGTATCCGTGCCGGACATATTTCGGGTCACTCGCTCCACATACTACTACATGTACATATACTAGTGGTTCTCACGGTTGGAATAGTTGCAGGTTGCAAGGTCGATCATCTAGCCAATCGTGGCAAACCTGCAGCCTTCTAACCGTGAGGTCAAGAACCTGCGCTAACAGATGCTAGCATCATTTTGCCCAATTAAGGATGAGTAGGTGTTTGTGTATGTTCGGTGGCTGGCTGGTGCTGCCACCATTCTCATCAATTGGCATGGTCAAGGAAGGAACCCGTGCGGCTATAGACCTGCTTCTAGAAGCTCGGGTTCTGTATGCCGCTTTAGAAGACTTAAGTGAGGAGGAAGACAGTGGCGACGAGTTGGATGGCCTCGATGCTATCGACAGGGCCGTCTTGGTCGGCGAGCTGCCATCCTTCGGCTGTTCGAGACTTTCACCCTCGGCTCCAACACCGCTTAGCCGCCTTGATGCTGCTAGAATCACCCGTACTTAGGGATGGTTTTGAACTAATTTAGAATGCTTCAAAACACTTCGGGAAAACGCCCAAAATTCCGTCCAAAATTCAAAAATATCCCAAATTGCCGAGGTCCAGACTTTTAGACGTGCAGTCGGGACGAAGCCCAAGTCGGCCGTAGGAACCACGCAGCAAGACGCGCGGGCACCACAACAGCAACCGCAGCAGCAGCAGCAACAGACGATGCCGACCGCCGAGGAGTCAACGCCGAGGGAATGACGACGCTGTGACCCGATAGCCGCTGCTACCTGCGCAACCTCGTGCTGGGCCACGAGTGCGGCACGTGTTCAACCTCGAGCCCAACACCATCTTCCTCAACTACAACGCGTACGGCGTGGCCCCCAAGCCGCAGACCCACTTCGTCAACAAAATGGAGATGAACCCCGACAAGTTCATGCGCCGCGAGGTGCCCGGCATGCTGCTGCAGGCGGCGTCGCACCTCGCGCGCTTCATCCATGCGGACGCGAAGGACCTGGTCTTCGTGACGAATGCCACGACGGGCATGAACGCCGTGCTGCAGTCGCTGGACTTGCAGAACGACGACGAAGTGCTGTGTCTCAATCTCATATGTACGTTTCCTCCTCTTGCGAATGGGATGGATGGGCTGCGGCGGTGGTTATAGCTGCAGGCGGGAGAGCTGACTTTGTGCTACTTCGTGCTTGTTGTTTCTTGCTGCAGACTTGGCGGTGCTCAACACGCTGCACCATCTTTGTTACTGTACACAGGAGTTCGTGGAGCTCAAGGTGGTGGACGTCGTGCTACTCATCGAGCTCTACGACGCGCTAGTTCAGCAGGTAGTTGATGCGATCACGCCCAACACGCGGCTGGCAGTGCTAGACTACATTGCCAGCACCACAGGTTTCGTGCTGCCGCTGGGGAAACTTATCCCTATCTTCCACACTCACAATATCCCCGTGCTGGTGAACGGCGCCAGCGCTCCCGGTCAGCTGCCGATCAACCTCAATGAGCTCGGAGCCGACTTCTACGTTGGCACGGCGTACAAGTCGCTGTTCGGCTGCAAGTCCTGCTCGTTCCTGCACGTGATCAAGGCGTACCAGAACACCGTGCGTCCCGTGGTGTCGTCGCTAACGTACGGCCAGGGCTTCGTAGAGGAGTTTGCGATCCAGGGCACGCGGGATGAAGCCAATTTCCTGACGATCGTGTCGTCGCTGGACTTCTACGAGAGCGTGAGCGTGAGCTGCGTGTACGCGCACTACAAGTTGCTGATCGACTGGGCCGGCCAGTACCTCGCCACGATGTGGACGACCAACATTCTGCTGCCGTCATGGCAGCGCGCGCCGTTCGTATGCAGCGTGCTAATTCCTGTGGATTGGCCGACGACGTCAGAGGGCACTCCGATGCCGCAC